>JAJONR010008459.1:0-41175 GCA_029582245.1 Solanum etuberosum | reverse complement strand
TTTATCGTCCTCCTCGTACTTTTTTTTATTGGCTCCCCCCCCCCCCCCCCCCCGAAGACTGATTTTCATTAGTGAACTTCCATAACCATTTCATTCTGAGTGCCTTGCTCTGTATCTTCAGATTCTTAATTCCCAGTCCCCCATATCTCTTTCCAACTGTGAGTGCTTTCCACTTAACCAAGCAAAATGCTTTCTTTCTTTGTTCCGTTGTCTCTAAAAGTTCCTCCTGATGCTATCCAACCTATTAATGACCTCTGTTGGAATTGGGAACACGGACATCATGAATGTCGGGAGGGCATCAAGAACTGAATTAAGGAGAGTCAGTCTACCTCCCAGAGACAGATATTGAGTCTTCCACCTGTCTAATTTCAGTTTACGCTCTTTGGCTTGTAAAACAAGGCAAGGGGGTGTGATCATTTAGACCTTTTAAACCTCTTGAGTAAATCTATTACACCAGGTCTGCAGACAGCCAGTTTCTAGTTTGAATACTTAATATAGTATCAATTTTTGCACAAACTTTTAGGGGAAGGTACTATTATGAAAGGGCTGAATTTTCTTTTTTTCCTGGGCTGCACAGTTGTGCAGATAGCCAGTTTCTAGTTTGAATACCTATTCTTGTTTCAATTTTGGCACAAAATCTTAGGGGAAGGTACTATTCTGAAAGTGCTGAAAATACTTTTCTGTTCTGGGCTGCACAGTTCCCTTGAGCTTGCATTTTGATCACTGTTTATCTTTACTTTGAATCTCAGGTGATTGATGTGGATGTTCTTCAGATGCTCGAGGAAATAGAGAAAAAATCTGAAGTGGGTGACATCCTAAATTACAGGTTTACTGCTGAACGTGAGTTACAGGTATGTTTAAGTTTGAAAGAACTAGTCCTTATTGCCAAAATTGTGTTGCATTCCTAAATCGTTCTGCATTTAGAAGAATTAACTAACTGATATGATAATAATAGTTGGTGGTGTAAATGTTATCACTGGAGATGTTGAATGTATGCATGGTATCAACCGAAAATAACCAAGTCACATTTTCTTTGATGGGGCGGAATAATCAACCAAGTAACTTTGATGTTCTACTTTGTTTTGTTTGTTTTTTTGGGGGGGTGGGGGGGGGGGTGTTCCAGGAGAGGGAGGCAACTGAAACTTTTAGAGTCAAGTTTACGCTCTTTCCTCCTCTTTCAATAAGCTTTTCATAGCCGTAGTCGTACTCAATTTCCCTTGAGAAGGAATCCACTTCTGAGATGGAGAGAATCCCGGGATGCATATGCTCTTTATATGGTTAAAGAAAGATGTAATGAAGTGGTGGGGATGGGCAGAGAATATGTCATTTCATCATTTTGCGTCGTGTTTCATTTCTTTAAATTACCGTGGTGTTCGGTCTAGCTTGCACGCACCTCGATTATTGCAGGAGTACCTGCTATCTCCCACCAACATACGTACCGGGTAACTTTGTCTACCTAGACTTGGACATATGGGAAGAAATCACCTACTTCCTCCGTTTTAATTTGTTTGTCTTAGTTTGACTAGGCACAAAGTTGTAGAAAATAAAGAAGACTTTTGAATCTTGTGGTTTTAAACTAAAGATATGTATAATGTACAATACCTAACTGCCCTTTAATCTTGTGGTTTTAAATATGCCATGTGAGATGTTGGAAACAAAGAGTTGCCAAGTTAGTATAGAGGCATCATTTTGAAAGAGACTAAAAAAGAAAATAAGACACACAGATTGAAACAGTGGGAGTAGTGTTTAGTGTGCCTTATCATTCCTTCTTTTTAGTTTACAATGTTCGGAGAATTACTATCTATAAGTAGTGAACTTTCTTTGGGGGGTGGGTCTCAACAGTTTGTTTTTTCATGCTTGCTGTATTGCTATTCTTCATTTTTGTTGAATAAAAACTCCCTTATATCCACACGCGAACGCATAAATATATAAATAATTGTTTTCGCTGGGTCTACAGGATATTTTGTTGAATTCATCTTCGAGTAATGTAAGCAACATTGTCAATACTGTTAAACCTATGGAGGATGATCAAATGTCCAGCAAGCCTCGTGGATGGTTAAATTGGCTATCACGTGGCATGCTTGGTGCTGGAGGAACTGATGATTCTAGCCAATTTTCTGGTGTTATTTCTGATGATGTGGTCAAGGTGAGCCTTATCACTCCTTTTCCCTTTACTTCCCTATATCTGCTTTGCCTATAATAAGCAAAAAAGGGGTAAATAAGCAAATATTATATTGTTTGTTGTTCATAATGGACTGTTTAGTTCTGAAGTCACATGGAATCAATATAATTGACATATTCTCAGTATGAACGAAAGTAGGCATAGAAACTTACATACTACTACTTCTTTTTTGATGAAAAGAAACTTACATGCTTTTGTGGGGCTTACCTTGCGCCCTGTACTTTCTCCACCTGCTAACATACCATTTTCTGAATAAATTTTTGTACTCGTCGGAGTGGGATAATGACTTCAAATTTCACACAGTTACTATTACCCAAGATCTAGTGTGGTCCATGTCCACTATTACTATATTGTGGACAGTGGTAAAAAAGTAGCTCTTACCTCAAATTTGGGGACACGTGGGCTTGATTAAAAAAAATGGTAGATCTAGTGAGCAGTGCTGGGTTTGTTACACACATTAATGGTGTACTTAATTGCATTTTGGCTGAGAAGCTAAATGTGTTAAAAGAAAACCTGAAAGAAGGGAACAATAAGATTCCTGGAATCTTCAAAAAAGAAGTAGAAAAGAATGACGTCCTGTAAAGGTTACTAATATTTAATAGACTGGCAGGAAGTATGGTATTAACAAAAGAATTCTCTCAAAGAAAAGAGCTAGAGATAGCATTTACTTCATAAAAAAAAGAATAGAGTTAGAGACTAGCTACACGAGGTGGCAAAATGTGAAGAAATCATAGGAGGCAGAAATCAAGGTGTTATTGGTTAAAATAAGGTAACAAAAGCACTAGTATCTGGATGAAGATGACCAGTATGCACGGACAATATGAAGGACACTGAAAGACCCTAGAAGCCAAAGAACAACAACAACATAACAGTGTAATCCCACAAAATAGTGTCTAGGGAGGGTAGAGTATACGTAGACCTTGCCCCTACCTTGTAGGTAGAGAGGTTGTTTCCGATAGACCCTCGGCTCAATGGTAGATAGTATCCCACAAAATAGTGGCTAGGGAGGGTAGAGTGTACGTAGACCTTACCTCTACCTTGGAGGTAGAAAGGCTTTTTCCGATAGTCCCTCGGCTCAACGGCAGATAATATCCCACCGTTAACAACTGAGATGTGAAGTGAATGCCTAGCAAGGTGGTGGGTGGTGGTGGTGGTTCTGCCACTCGAGCGTCTGAATCTGCATTGTTAATTACAGCGCCCCCCACAAAAGGGACATGAGTAACGTGGAATAACACTTGTATGATAAGGCAGACAGAATAACATAAGATAGGCAATAAAGCTCATGAATATAGGGGCATAAAACATGACATAGTGGTAGCGTAGGAAAGCTAAGGAACATCTTGTAGTTCATTATGCATATTATCTTTCTTAGTCCTTTTTGATGACATTATTATCTTCTTTAATTTCTGGGATACAATCTGCTGTATCCGGGCCTTCATGCTTAACACAGTCATAATAAAATGGTGGAATACTATCTGTCGTATCCCAGCCTTTGTGCTTAGCATGGTCACAATATACCGGTGGGATACTATCTGCCGTATCTGTCCAATTTTGTATGATCTGCACATGCAAGTTAACATCCACATTTCTTAGTAAGATACTAGTGGATCATTCAAATACAAAACTTTTATAATACTGTCCAATCTTGCACAATCTCTCATCCAACTTTTGAGGTGCATTTCTAAGTAGAGAAAATGGATTATGTAAGTTGAAAAAACATGGATAACATCCATTGTTTGCATTTATGTTAGATTTGCTATATTCCTGATAAAAATGTTAGACCAGATGTTTTTTGTGTTATGAAACTGGGGAGATCAACAATCACCTCTTCCTACATCGTAAATTCACTGCTCAACTTTGGCATATGTTCTTCTCTATCACCAAGACTGAATGGACAATGCCTGAGCATACAGCTGATCTAATGAACTGTTGGATCAGAAGAGGGGGGAGCAAGAGTCGGAAGAAGTGGTGTAGGATAATCCCATCCTGCATATGGTCGTCAGTGTGGAAGGAAAGAAATGGGAGATGCTTTGAAGACAAATCAAAGCCCATCCATGTTGTGAAAGGGAACTGCCTATCCACACTGTGTTTTTGGTGTAAATGAAATTGTATAGAGGAAATAGAAGATCTTGTAGATTTCATAGGCTCTCTGTAATCTAGATTTTATTTTTTCTTCCTCTTGTAACACTTTTTGAGGTAGCCAGCATTCCTTAATGCTGAGGAATACAACAGTACCATTTATAAAAAAAGAAGAAGTTAGTTTTACTATAGTTTATAAAGGGTTGGTATTTGCATTAACGTGATTGCTATGAATTTCAACTTTTGACCAAAAATACTTGCTGACACTTTTTCTTAACAGGATATATATGAAGCTACTAAGTTCCAGCCTGTTCTATCACTGGATGATGATGCTCCTGCAGACAATCAAATCTATTTCTCTTCATTGAAGTTCAACATCAAACAAGTTTCTGCTAGTATACGGAGCATGTAGGGTGTGATGTCTTACTTGTAAAAGACAAACTTATCTGACACTAAATCTATATTTTTCCTTTTCTGGTCATTATGGTTCAAAATTTAAGTGGTTGAGTTTTGGAAATCATTCTTGTGATTTTAAATCTATACTCAACTGTTTCAATAGCCTTTCTCCTTGTTCTTTTTAAAGATTTAGCTCTCCTCAAAAGCATAACCTGCCAACCTGGGGACCTACTTTGAATTAGAAATGGACAAGCAATGGAGACAGTTTGTCACTCTGCCTTCCACTAGAAATCTTGGGTTTGAGATACCTGCTTGTTTTAGACACCTACGACTTTGTGCTCGAAGTGTTGCCATCATCTCATAAATACTTCACATGAGGTTAATTGGGCTGAAGTTCCTTACTTTATTTGCCACCTCTTTCTATGGGATCATAGGATACACTTCATACAAAGTTGCTTTCCTTGAAGTCTCTCCCTTTCTTTACATATGTCAGTGATATCTCTGGTGTTACTGAATACAATAAAAAGACTAATCAGTTCAAAGACGATATGTGTGTTTGTCTTTTCTTGATCCTTGGCCTGATACCTATTTTATGTTGATTATTGTTTTATGGAGTACATGGAATTGACCTGAAGTGAGTTGAAATGGATTAACATGGGGAATGACGATCCACATAGTCGACCCTCACTTGTTCCAGATTTATAGTTGTATTGATTTATGTGATGGTGCACTTACAAGTTGCGCTTCTGTTTTATTTTCTAGGAAGCTGGGTTATGCCATTGCCAATTTGGTACTTGAAGGGATTTCTGTTGGGTGTGAGACTTGGGAGGAGGCTGCTGTTATCATTGCTGAAATAAACTCGGTCAAGATGCTTAATCCATTCAGCAAACAAGTCGTTTTACGAACAAGGGTTAGTCTATGTTAAAGAAGTTAGTAATTTTCAGTGACATGTCCATATTCATGTTACTTCCAATTGCACATGCAAGTGTACGTGGTTGTGCAAGTAATATAGTGGCTCTAAAAGAGCTGCATTATCAAATCCAAAGGACTTGTCGATTAACTATTCTAATGAATTATACTAGTCTAATTATTTATTCAAGCATGCCAAAAGAGTTTAATTTATAATTGAATATTAAGAATGCAAGAATAAAATAATAAAATAACTTACGATAAGTGGGATAATTCCAGGGCTGCAGTGTGCTTAAGGTTTCATGTATCACATCTCATGCATGAATTAACTACGGTTATCAACCAACATGGGTTGTGGTGCACTGGTGGGAGTGCTTCACCCTTAACCAGAGGTCTCGGGTTCGAGCCTTGGGTATGGAGAAAATCCTGTTGGGAGCGCCACCCCTGAATGGGCCCTGTAGTGCGCGATCCGGATTTAGTCGGAGCTCCAATGTGGGCTCCGGACACCGGGTGGGAAACCAAAAAAAAACTACGGTTATCAAATTACTGATTTACAGGGTTGATTTTATGATCATGATCTCTTGACCTCTAATCGCGTACTCCAATTGACTGTCTAACTACATCGTTGAGCGGGGATAGACAGTACTCAATTGACAAGCATTTATATTTCATCCCGTTTAGTAACCAAGCTCGGTGTTCGTCCGAGTGTCAATCCTAAACACGAATCTGAACAAGTGATATGTAAGAGAGATCAAGCTCTTTGTATTCTTTGGTCTATCTACCTTTCCGTCTCTCGAGTTCAAGAATAGACAATATATTTATCTCTATAGTGATCAAACATGAAATACTAAAACAAGAATACAAAAGTAATTTACGTGACAGCCAACATTAATTCAAAACAATCAATGTTCAACAATTACCCGTAGCTACAACTCCAGAACAAGGGTCTTGAGCTACTAATGTCTAATAAAAGAAGAAAAAGAAAAAAAACCCTAAAAAGTATTGACAACTTTATACTTGATGCTCCATAATATTTATTCATATGTACTATTTATAGATGTAGAAATTCCTTAATAAAATAATTGAGAACCCAAAACCAACAGGAATTGGGTTCAGGCTGCAACAGTCCAACCACCTCAACAATTAGCGCCTTTCATCAATTGGCAAGTGCCTTCAGAAGTTGCTACGTGTCAATGAGTAACGACCATCAATTTGCTTTCTTTAATTTCAGGCGACTTTGCATATATATATATATATATAAATATTAATATAATATTCAATTTAATCCATTAAGCTGTTTGCTTATTTCCTTCTATAATCTTCCATCTTAATTTATTTTAGCTCCAAACTTCTTCATCGTTACACCAATTTACTTCTACAAATAAAATATACTATTTAGCACAATTCATAAAACTCATGCTAAAAAAGGACAAATATAAATAATAAATGTGAGACAAATAATTATTAAAAATATATATATTTGGCCTCACATCAAGAAGATTACTGTCTTGATAACAATTTGAAATCTTTCCTTCTGATATTTCCATTGTACTCATTTTGTGGCTCATGAATTTAATGGAAAAGGGTCAAAAATTCCCTTGAAGTATGCCAAATTAAACAAAAATGCTCTCAGTTAATAGTTTGGTCTTATAATGTCTTTGCCGTCAATAGTTGTGCATCTTTGACCCCTTATGAACTAGGTGGCTAGTTAATTGCCTCTATGTTTGCTTGTATTTATGCATACGCATCACTTCTTGCAACTAATTAAGATTATATTTGTTTATAAACTGTTATAGCTTAAAATGCTTTGGTTAACTTAGGTAAATTCTGATCGAGGAAAGCCCAAAATTCATCAACCTTCTCTAAGTTTCCAACTTGACATGTCGCGTCTAAAACAGGATTCTACTTTATCTGTAAAGGTATTGTCATCTTCTTTGCTTTTACAATATTTAAGTCAGTTGCAAACTTTTTACTATCACCACAATGTTATGCAGCTGTTATAAGTTATTTAATTATTGAACAGGAGGTTTTTCAGAGATTGACATCCTATAACTTTGTATAAACAGGCCTCTATCCAGCCACTTCAAATTACTTGTGATCTAGAATGTTTCAAGAATATTATGAGTCTTTCTTCCCTTTTGGAACACTCTTGTTCTCTGCAGGACAGGGTAAGTATTCAAGCTATTGTGATTGTTTTACTTAGAACTCCATAAAATTTGATACTTCTGAGATCTCTGGATAGTCGTCTTATTTTCACTTTGGCCTCCAGGTTAATCCACTGATCACCAAAATTCAATTTCATTGTATAACATACAAGTTACTACTTAAAACATGACATTTTGTTTAGTGGTGTTCAACGTCAATGTGTTACATTCATTTGGTAATTGATTTCTGATTGCCTTTATATCATTTTGCATGAATGTTTCTTATCATAATGAACATCATATAATGGGTGTTCTAACAGTGACAGAGAACATCAATTTACTTTGCGATTGGGAGCTAATGCAACAAGTATAAGAGTGCAGAAAAGATGCATAAAATAAGTTTGTGAATGGATACAATTATTAATAGAAGTCAAGGACAGTGTGTATATAATATTTGTAGAAGCAGAAAATATATAGATTCTAGACTTAACTTTCTCTACTATAACTCCTAACACCAGGCACATCTTCTATAAGTTAAGGCGTAAACTAATCAGATCTCATCTTTAAAACAAAAATGTAATTTAGCCAGAACACTTGGGAGAAGTTTGATGATTTCTAACTCAAATTCTGACTTACTTATATAACTGTTAGAGTCCCACATCGGTGGGTTAAGGGCTTTTTGGTCTCATTATATGGTCTTAGGTAATGCTCCCCTAGTTTTTGGGATTGAGTGAGCTCCCAAGATTCATTCTTTAACAATAACTAACTTATAAGTTACATACGAGCATATCCTCAAACGTATGTTAAGAAAGAAATTTGCTTACTTTGAATCAGAGCAAATAGTTGGCAAAATAGTACTGATGGAGCACTTGGAACACCTTATCGGAAGTTCACTAGAATGTTGCTAAAATGTTATACCAATTTTTGTGGTAGCATCTCCTTTTTATGGTCATTTTTGCAACTTCTTTTTGGGAGATCTTTTTAACTATACTATTTTTTCTTAAATCTCCCAAACAAAAGATGCAAAAATTGACCAGAATAAGGCGATGCCTTTGCAGAAGTTACAGGTAAGGACCCAAATACTATTGGAACATTCACCTAATTGAAGTGTTGTGTCGCCAAAACAATCTTTTGCAATAGACATTGGCATCAGACGATCACTAGAAATAGGCATCGTGACTTAGAAATTATCAATAGAAATGAGACGTACACTGCTGGGATTGTCAGTGAGAATGAGAGTGTCATCGGAATGGTTACATAGAAAAGAAGCAATGCCAGAACAGTCACCAGAAAAGAGAAAAGTGAAATCATAAAAAAGGAAAATTTTAGACAGCCTGATTACTGATGGATGCTTTACGTCTCTACCAAAATCGTAGATGCTTTGATATCATGTTAGGAAAATAAAAGAGAGGAGAGACATTGATGATTTGATGAATGTGCAACCAAATTATAGATGTCAAACACAATGTGGGACAATATTCAACTTTAAAATTGAACTGTCTTCTATTGAAACTCTTTTAACTTTCTAATACCTAAACTAGTCGTTACATTGTTTAATAAGGCAAGGCTTTACATGCTAGATGGTGTTGTGACTTGATAGTGTTCCGTGTTACAGATTCTGTCATCCATCAACAGAATTCAAAATACGACTGCACGACTTCAGACTAAAATTGAGTAAGTATATCAAGCAAGCTCATCTATTTAGTAGATATTCTTGCCTCCTAGTCAAAGACATGGATTTTACTTTTATATGCGATATGATTATACTGATACAAGTCATGATAATTCTGCTGCCTTGCTGCTCTTCCTATGTTTTATGTTTCTCCGCAGGCATGTCTTATCAAATCGCAAGACTGTTACATGGAATGTCCATATATTGGGTATTGCCATCCTTGTTCCTGGTGGAGGTGCAGATTCTGACATGCCGAAAATGGTAATTCTTCCATGCCATTGTTGGTGCATTATCCCCATTCCCCCATTATTTGTCTACCCCATGTCCTTCAGCTCTTCACTTGCTCCAGGGCTTTCTTCCTACCTTGTTATTCTTTCTAGGTCCGAAACAGCTCATAGTTTCTATTCAAGTTGGGTAGATTCGACTTGCAATTCCCAATCACATGTATATTTGTGTTCTGTTCCCTAAATGAAGTTGTAGTTGAGAGGATTTCACATCTACAAATTTGGGACCGCTTAGAGGAGATTTTGATTTGGTCCGAATTGAATATTCAGTGTATACTTCATGTGTAGTTAAACTAAATTCAATTTTTTAAGTGTATCGTAATGAATAGTTAGTGTATAGCTCATGTATAGTTAAGCTATATTCAGCTTTTTGACTGTATCATAATGTTTAGTCAGTGTATACTTTCTATCTTTTTTGACTATTTTTTAGGTAAATAAAAACATGGCTATATTTATTGTTCGACTAATTACTTTATTGTATACATTTGAAACTAGCCCAATAAGATATTGGATTGCCCTCCAGTAATTTTATTGTGATCCATTACTTGCATGGTGTGCTTGACCAATTTATGATTGAGAACTGGAAGGCTTCATTATTTCGATGTAATTAGTGCATTTTCAGTGGCCTAAAATTTCTAGTTTGGGCAGGTACTTGAAGCAGGGGAATTAACCTTTGGGTCTAAAGGTGACAGAGATACTTTATTAGCATCGCCTCTTTGCACTAGTAATGTTGTCTTGGGTTGTCAGCTTCAAGATCTCTATGATCACTTTGAGATTAACATTAGTGATCTTGAGGTTAGTCATTTGCACTTTGATATTCAACTTCCTCGTATGGTGTAAGTTAAGTGATACTGTTCTGCAGGTAAAACTTTTAACTTCAAATTCCTCTAGAACTATCCCCCTTCTGGAGAAACTTTGTACCAATATCAACTTGACATTGTGCATTATTGCTGATGAATCAGAGTTGAAAAATTGTGAGGTAAGTGAATCATTTTGATGACTATTTTTTCTATATGTTGTGATAGCAATTTAATTTTTGGTTTCCAATAGTCTTTTACTTTTCTCCAGAAATCATAGGCTCTTTAATTCTTAAGCCTTTATTTGTTGTCGTGTAATTGAAATTGATGGATATTGCTGGTGGTGCTAGGATCTAATTTAGTCGACAAACTATTTTTTGCCTCTATGTTCTTGACTGGTAAAAAGGAAAACGTTTAACTGCTAAATGTACATATTAATTGTTTCACCTTTAGGTTCATTGTTTTTCTTGCCTTCAAGATACTAAAGATGCTTCTTTTCCTTCTCCTGCATTGGGTGGGCGCAGTTCAATGTGGGACTGAAGAAGAGCTAATGATCCACACTGTTCAGTTTAAAATTTGAAAGCATGTAGACTCCAACTTAATTGAGTATATTTGCTTTTAATTTAAAGAACGCATATTATCAAGGTTTCTCAACATTTCTAGACTTCTATTTAACTATCGGAAAATGGTCAAAAATGTCCTTAAACTATGTGAAATTGAACAAAAATTCCCTCCGTTAATAGTTTGGTCCAAAAATGCCCATATTGTTACTTTTGGGTAAAAAATGCCCTTTTACAAATAAACATATTGTTTCTTTTCTTGTTAAACAGATAATTTTCTAAATAAAGTATTACTTTTAAAGAACTTTTTTCTTATTTTTTTCTTTTAAAATCCTATTAACTAATAATCTTTTTTCTTCTTAATCTCCTTTTATCAATAAAAAAAATAGAATTACCCCATATACATTTTAAACTAATAATATAGGTTATATATATATATATATATATATATATATATATATATATAAGATCCTTATAACTTCATCTTAATTTTCATTTATATAATGAATAAAAAATTTCCTAATAAAATAGATTTTCTTTTTCATATTCTTTTCCGAATTGAACTAGGATAAACATTTGCTAGTACATTCCTTGATTTTAAATATAACAAAAAAAGGGGTAAACAATAACTCCATCGACGATATTTAAAGATATTTTGTGATTTGAAGCAATGTAACAATTTTTTGTGTTTTGTGGCATTATGATTGTTGTATCTTAACTTTAAAACTGTATATTATATTAATAAATTTTTATCCTTCTTCAATTAATTTTTTTTTTAAGAAATAAACATATTTCCTATTTGTTAGAATTTTTTTAGTCGTTATTTAAATGAAAATTAATGATGGATTACTATGATCTTATATATTTGATAATTAATGATGAGTTACAATATTTTTATTAGGAAAAAAATGTGTTTCAAAAGAAAAGAAATAATATGTTGATAAGGAAATGAGTGTTTTTGACCAAAAAATAACTATAGGGGCATTTTTGGATCAAAGTATTGGCAGCACAAACATTTTTGGATCAAAGCATTGACAACAAAGGCATTCTTTGACCAAAGTATTAACGGAGGACGTTTTTGTTCTATTTCACATAGTTTAAAGACATTTTTGATCCTTTTCCATTTAACTATTAAAGGTGTATCATTGAAAGTTTCTCAATAATGGATATTGTATATGGCCAGTTTGCAGCCATGTTTATGAATATAAATACATTTACCTGATAATTTTTTTTAAGAGGTGTCTGTTTTACTTGTTTTGCTTACTTTAGGACGGTTTATCCTTCTTTTATTTAAATCTTAAGAACTCTAGCTTATTACCAGATGCTTTCTTTTATTTTTGTGTTTTGACCCGTGATTAATATTATTGATAACAATCCTTCTGCATTTGGTGTACTTCATTATATATATTAAAGATGATGAGATGTACTGTCATTTCTTTACAAAGTGGATTATTAGATTTTATATACAAGTTACCCCAGATAGGTAGTTCCGATTTTCCTACCAAATAGTGACAATTTGACCCATAAAAGATTTCTCATGCTAGATATTTCCTTTATCATTAATATGTTACCAGTTTCAAGAAGAAATATTTCCTTCATCATTAATCATTTTTCTGCTTAAAATCTTTATCCACAAACTATCTCATACCTACATATGTCCACCGACTCCCATGTCGTGTTTTGGTTTGGATAGTAAATAATTTTATTTATGTGGGGAATGGAAATGAAAGAAATCTTAGCTGCGGTTGGGTTTGGATCCGTTTGATGGGCGTCCCACTTACTGCTAGTATGAAGTGGTCAAGGAGATAGGAGATTTCTGTGGAGGGTAGATTGAGACTGAAAAGGACATTTCTTTGAAAAATCATTTTAGATGGGCCACAATCAAAGTGAAAGGAGATGGTGATAACATACCCAAGGAGGTAGAAGTGGAATGTGATGGAGTTTATAGAATCCCAATCTAGTGTGAAATTCAGGCACATGTGCTCATCGATGAAGTTGCTGAGAATGTGGTCTTGTCGGTTAATGCCCCAAATTCCAAAAATGATACACGTGAGCTAGGTTTAGACTCTTCTTTATTATATACCTGCACAATTTTCTAATGAAGCCGAATAAATATTGCTTAGAGATACGAGGGTGCATAATATTCAAAAGCCATGTCATAACAAGAGAATTATCGGAATCCCATAGTTAGGGTCAGCCATGGCAGGTGCTTTCTTTTCACCAGTTATATACCCAATTAATTTTTTAGATTTAATAAAAATTATGCAAGATCTTGACCAAACACTACCGGCATCATCTAATTTTACAACATTGATTTTGAGACCGAAGTATTATCTACCGTCTTTGCATCCTCCATTGAAGAAATAATGGTCCAAAACAATTTTCAAATTCGAACAATAGTACTTCTCAATCTGGACTTCCAACGATAAGGAAAGACAACAAGCTTTCAGATCTGCACTTCAGTAAGGAAGAACTGTAGATCTCGCCGGAAAAGGAAGCTGGCACACTAGAGTATCACTTGTAATACTTGAAAAGTGATGAAACTGGGATGGGTAGGCTCAGATTTAGCTGGCGAAACCAAGGAAGAAAGAATATCTCCTAGACATTATCGGAAAGTGGTCCACTCGCTGGCGCGTGAGAATGTTGTGTAGCTGAAGTTAGAGCTTTCAATAGCGCATGCTGAGGTCTTAGACGGAGCTGCTGACTGGGTTTTTGTCACCGGTGGTAGAGGAAACCTGTGTTGTTGGTGTTTTATGTAAAACACTGCTCTAGAGATAACCGAGGGACAACTTGTTTAGGTCACGAAAAAAAATGCTCAAGGGAGTTTACTCAATCTCGTGCTACAAATAGTGTTGCAGAGGGAGAAAACTCATCTCAAATAGGCAACAATGTCTCTGTTTCAATGAAGATTACCAGAAAACAAAATCTTCTTTGTATTTCTTGATGATCTTTACATCCCATGAGAATGAGTGCTTAAACATTGAGTCCTAAGATTAAAAAGGAAAGACAATTAATTACAATATTCTATAATTAATCTACTCGTATAATTAAGCTACAAAATATCTAATCAATAAAACATAGAGACATCTAACTAGAACTCTTTGGAAGAAATTGAAGACTCATCATTACCAACCCTTCTACAATGTTACATAGCCGTAAACAACACGAGGATCCATTATAACAACAAAAAATTGATATGATTCATTAGTTTGTGGTTGTATTACTGCTTACAAATTATGGCTTGTGCGAGGCTTGTTCAGAGGTGAATGTTAATCTAGAGACTATAGGGGAGGAGCTTCTGGGATGGGAATTTAGAAGCACGAAGAGGAGAGCATGGGAAGTAGCTCTTCTAGCATTCATATGGACAATATGAAAATTAGAAATAGGCAAGCATGTAAATGGGTGGAAATTCTTGATTACAGATTAGTGGATTATTTTCTTTGCTGAATTTGGTAAAACACTCTCTATGTTCCTGTTAGTGTTCATCAGTGTTATTAAAGGCGAGCGCCTTTCACCTTTGGCGACAAGGCGAGGCGAGGTTTCGCCGCCTATTTCTAGCGAGGCGAGGCGACCTCTAAAAGGCATACCATCGCGATCGGAAGGCGACTGGCGACGTGGCGTGGCGATGCAATAGGCATCACCTTTTTTTTTTTTTTTTAAAGTCTGATTTAATAATTAAAAGCCAAAATTAGGGTTTTTTTTGGGTGTTTTTGCAAACTCAAGCCAAAATTAGGGGTTTTTTTGCAAACTCACCTTAGATTAGGCGTCGCGACTGCATCTCCTCCTCTTCTCCTCAGATTTCGCAAGTCGCGACCCCCAGAGACTTACGCGACCTTCAAGAATTGCGACGCTGCTGCTTAGGTACGACCCCTGGAGACTTACGCGAATCTCTTCTTCTTCTTCTTCTTCTTCTTCTTCTTCTTCTTCTTCTTCTTCTTCTTCTCTGTTTTTCAGTAGTACGACTATGCTCTGTTTTTCAGACCTCTTTTTTTACTTCTCTGTTTTTCAGTAGTACGACTATGCTCTGTTTTTCAGACCTCTTTTTTTAGTGGTAGACTGGTAGTGAAGTGTGAACTGAGTGCTCTGTTCTTCTGTTATGTTGTAGTGCTCTGCTGCTCACTGCCTATATTTTTTTTAATTTTTTTTTTAATTCTTCTATAATTATTTCTTCCCTACTTAATTTAGTTTTATACTAATTCATATAGTATTTATTTGTCCATAAATAGTGAATTCAATGGCGTCGGATGCTAACAAAAAGAGGGACATTGGATTGAATTGAAATATTTGCTAATTTATGTTATTGCTATTAAGATTTTGGATATTTATATATGCAATTATTTTTTTAATTTTTGGTATTAATTGGCGCCTTAATTCAAAAAGGCGAGCGCCTCGCCGCTCTCCTCGCCTCGTGGCGAGGAAGGCCCTTGTCGCCTTTTGTCGTCTTTCACCGTCCAAAACACTGGTGTTCATAAATGGATGCTTTTTTTAAAGAATCATGTCTTCTGTAAGATGCTTGATGTTGAAGTACTATCATCTTTGAATCTACGTTCAAGATCATGTGGTGCTTTGATGATTGACAAACTATGTACAAGAGACGGTTTATATGAAGAAAGAAGACTGAAGAATGAAGTTTCAAGAACCATGTCCTCAGTGAGATAGATCTCTAAGAAGAAGTGAAGAAATTAACAAAACCGTCAGAGGAAGTCATTAGAGAATATGTTCCTCTGGGGTAGCATGAGAGACTATCAATAATGAAGTTGTTTCACATATGCACTAGGAAGTAGGAATCATTGGAGAATTGTAGTACGGTAGAATTTCAGTTCCACAGTAGAATTCAATTCGACAAGGAACTGAAATTCTATACATGGAAAGCTATCATACATTATGCACATGGAATTAGCTTGAAAATAGGAGAAAGAAACTGGCGCGTGAAATGTTTCAAACCAAGTCAAACTAGTACTGGATTTTGTGAAAGTCTCGACCTAATTTATGTTTTGGATTAGAAAACTACAAGGCGACTATATAAACAACTTTGGAGTGAGACGTCAAAGTTCTACTCAAAGAGTTTCGAAGAAGAAGTTGTTGCTACAACGAAAGAACCTGTTGCTATCAAGATTTATCCATATAGTTCTTGAGCTGTAATTGTAGTTTCTTTGTGTTGGCTCCAGACAATATCTTGATTACTTTCTTAGTTGATTGTATTAGGTGTTTTTTGTGTCCATAAGTGATTTTGTTGACAGGATAGAGTCATTGAAGAAGAAGAGTAGAGAGGGTAGAGGTTGGGAACAATTCCTTAGGTTTTACAAGAGCAGTTGTAAGCCTTAAATTTGGTTCGAGTTTAGTGAAAGAGTTTGAGTAAATCCTACGGAGGTGGGTCGCGGTTTTTGCCTCCCTTGTGCAAGGAGTTTTCCACGCTAAATACTTGTGTTGATGTACTATTTGCAATTTACCTTCTGGCATAAATGCTCAAGGAGTATTGTAGGAAAATTATCTCTTGGATAAATCCAAGGCCTTGAATATTTTATGCAACTTTATGTGTAATATGCATGTACATATATTGGTGGTTGTCTACAATATGATCTATGAAACAGAAGCTTATATGCGATGACCGAAAGATAACAAAAAGAAAAGGCTTTCCCCGTGCATGAAGTGTTCTCTGGCTGCTGAGTCATAGGGAAAGAGTGGCCTATAATGAACACTATTTTCCTTTACATTGCCACAAAGAGACTGTATCCATGCCTTAAAGCTTGTGACATACAGGTTAAAAGAGTTAATCTATCATTGCATCAACACCTGCCCTGATTCCTCAAAAGGATAAAGTTAGAAACTAAATTTTGTGAGATACATGGTTTTTTGATGATTGTTGGGTGTATGTTGATGTAATTAGTGCTTCAGATCTGATGAAACATGGCAAGTGTTTTGGTTTCGTTCACCGGATTAAATTATGCACGTGGTACATTCATAAAGGTATAGTAGTTGGTGTGAAGCATGAAAAAGATATTCAAGTTGGGACTTTCACACTAACAAACTGAAACCTCTGCTGACTTGAGTTGTCGTATGGAGCAATTGCTGTTTGAATGTTACAATGCTACTCCGCTTGCTATAGTTTCTAATTATCAGAGTATGAGATATCTAATCAGGTGTTTATAATGTAGGTTGCTTTCTTTCTTTATTTCAGGTTGACATAGACGTTTCATCTGTTCTTGCTCACTTTTCACCATCTTTATATGGAGCAATTATGGACCTTATTGCGGATTTTGATATACTGGGTTTATCATCAGACTCCTTGCGCCCAACTACAGTAGATGGTAGTGTGATATCTGCTGTTTTTTGGTTCTCCATTGCTGCAAATGTGAAATCTATTGGTTTCTTGATCGACTTTGAAAGTGATGTAGAAAATGCGTGCAGTCTCATGCTTTTGCTTCAGATATTAAATATTCGGTATGTTGTTAGCATCTTGTTTTACTTTTCTATCAGCCAGATAAAGATACACCATTAATAATAGAGAAAATACGCAAAAGATAAGATGATAGACAAATGCGAAGTGAAATTATGTTGCAACTTTATACTCCTTGGCAAATCATAAATATCCAGTCTCTCTTAATCCTTCTGCTTTGCACCATAAAAATGGTACAAGAACTGCTATAAAGCCTAATCATCATACCAACGTGATTTTGAAAATCATTTCTGTTTGGTGACTCTCATGAATGGTCTCTTGACATGCATCTCTAGCTTAGCTGTTTATTTCCAAAAGGGAAAAAGGTCAAATATACCCCCGAATTTTTAAAAATGGTATGTATATACCCACCGTCATACTTTAAGATAGTATGTATCCCTACTGTCATACTTTTGGACCATATATACGCTTTAATCAAATGGACAGACACGTGGCACCATCTCAATTACTTACCCGATTCTTTATTTTTTCTTAAATCCAAAATTTACAAACCCACCCAATTATATCCTGACCAAATTTTTAAAAAAAACACCCATTTTGCATTGCCACAAACTTTTGCAATCTTACCAACAAAGTATTTGATCAGAAAACTCACAAAATCAACAACTTTACAACTTCATAATATTAAAGTATAACCAAAATATTAATAAGACAAATAAGAAATCAATTCTTTGTCCCAGAAACTTTAAATTGCATATATTATCTACAACTATCTTCATAACTACAGTAATTATATAAAGCAACAAAACTTAAATCGTTAAATTAATATGAAAACTCTGTATATATTCCACTCTGTTTAGGTTCTTTATGACTAAGTAATTACCCAAGAAATAGGAGTTCATCAACAGGAACACAGATGAGATTCAGAGAGATATAGGAGCCAATTGGAGAGAAACTCAGAGACAATTCAGAGTTCATCTGGAATTGTAATTTTGGAATGATAAAAAAGCTGGTGGGTGCAGTGAAGGTGGGGAATCCAGAGTTTTCGAATGGAGTATGGAAGGGGTAGAGATGCACGCTGAGAAGCTTAAATAGGAGATTTCTCGAAGCTTTTGTTACTCGCACTTTGGTCAGGGTTTCTTTAATTTGGGTCTTAAGTGGGTCAGGATATAATTGTGTGGGTTTTTAAATTTTGGATTTAAAAAAAACTAATTAAAATATTGGGTAAGTTATTGAGATGGTGCCACATGTATATCCGTTTGATTAAAGGGTATGTATGGTCCAAAAGTATGACGGTAGGGATACATACGACCTTAAAGTATTACGGATGATATATACATACCATTTTTGAAAGTTCGGATGATATATACATACCATTTTTGAAAGTTCGGGGGTATATTTGACCTTTTTCCCTTTCCAAAATAACTTGAGTTGCATAAGGTCACAGTCATAGTGGGGTCGTTTTCTGCACTGTTTACAATTGCACAGTTTTTGTTTATTCACCTCAAGTCATTCTTGCTGCAATGCCAATTTCAATAAGTCAGTCATGAGATCCACCATTTGTAATCAAAACTTTAGCATTGATCAGAACAATTCTTGAAATTCTATGGATATTTTTCTCGGAATCAGCTTGATTCTTGAAGAGCTTCCTTTTACCAGCGGTGTCCAGGCTAGCTTGTGCGGACCTAGACTGTTCTACCTGGTATATGTGTCCTCCCACTAGTAGAGGTATTGTGTGATTCTTCCCACCAAGACTTTATCAGATGAAGAACTGACCTTATATTTTTGTCTCATCATGTGCCCCTGATTTTCATGGAAGCTTTTTTGACAGCTACACTACATACTTGGGTGCTGAACTTGTTTAAGTTTTATTTTATTGATAGTTAGCAGCAAGTGAACATGACGGCTTATCTGGTGAGAAAGGAAAAAGAGGAAAATGAGCTTAGTCTAGAGGTGCATTTAAAGTTGTGCTTGATATAGTCGTTTTTCCATTTAACCTTTAAAATTCAAGTATTCACGGTAAAGAAAATGCTAGAAAACATCAGATTCTGGTATCTATTCTTGAGTCAGAATTTATTTCCTTGTGAGTCAGGAGAGTGATTCTTTTCAAATATTATCTGTTAAGCATTGTAGCATTCATTTATGAAGTTTGAATGAAGTTGCAGGTTTGATGGGAATGAGTCCTTGGAGGGAAGAGCTTCAGTGAAGGAAATAAACATCCATAATTATGGTGGTAAAAGTGAAGGGAAAAGCCTTATCTTTTGCTCATCTCAGAGCTTGTCTGGATCTATGTATCAGGATTGTAATGATGTTGGCATTGGTCCTCAAAGTGGGAATTCTGATGAGAGAAGTAGTACCAACGATCTGTGCCTTCTGTTCCATTACAAAACCTGTGGGAATTCAGGATTCATTGGCCATGAATGTAAATTAAGTTTAAGTGGTCTTGATATTCACTGCCACCGTTTTATAATTGGAGTTTTGGTAAGATTTATTGATAAATTATCTAATATCAGATCTTCTCTTCGAGTTGTGGACAACCCTGTAGTAAATGGTGAGAATTGTGTTCCTACTTCTGCTTCTTCGCTTCAAAATTCTGGTTCTTCCAACTTCTTTGAAACCTCCTTCTCTGAATGGGCAACTGTTTCATTGGATCAGTTCCCTTTCATTACCCTAAAAGATACTGATTCTTTTCGTAATCTTGGAGGTTTCTCAAATGATAATACTCCCGAGTGGAGGAAGGTTCTTAATTTAAGAGACTGGAAGGACAGCAATCCTAAGGACGACATAGAAGATAGATCTAACAGTCAGCTTCCAATTTCAGTTAATTCTTCTTTTCAAGTTTATGGTGCTAAAAGGGCGTATTTCATTGACTTGGAGCTCAGCAACAGTCGAGTTCATTTTCATGAATCCTCTTACATAATTGGAACTCTTCTGTTTCCAAATGTCAAGTCTGCATTGTGTATTTGCGCCGACTATCTGGATGTACTTTGCTGTGCAGAGGGGTTGGTTCTTTCTTCTCTACAATGGACTCAAATGATGCAGAATTTCCTTTGGGGTCCCTTGGAATCCACTTTCCCTCCAACTTTAAAGTTACGTGTCTGGAAAGAAAGTGTAAAGTCACCGTTGAAAATGAGTTTAAGTATCCAGCATGTGTCTTGTGTTTTATCGCCTGAGTTCCTTGCAGTTATCATTGGTTATTTTACCTTACCTGATTTGAGCTCTAGCACAGATGGATTGCCTATTACTGAAACCTCCGACTCTAATACTTCAAAAGATAATGTATGCACTTCATTCATGTTTGAGATACTGGACTCCAACTTATTTATACCGACAGGGAACAGCGTATCTCAATTTCTGAAGCTTGATATACAACGGCTATACTCTAGTTTCACGGAAAATGGTGAAGCAAAGTTTGTGCTGAAGGATATTCCTATGGAGTGCTTGGTTACAGAAGATGAAATTGCTCACAGAAATGATTGTTTAAACTTATTTGGATATGACTTATCACTATCTTTGATGCTATTGGAAGAAGCAGATAATTTGTCAGGTTCTTTTTATGTCCCCACTTGGACAAATATCAACTTGATTGCGCCATTTAGTGCTGATGTATGGGTGAGATTACCATCCCAATGTGAATGTTGTGATGTTATATCCTGTTATCCAAGTTGCATTATGACAATAGTCAAGGATTGTCAACTCAATGCTGAAGGTAAGAAACAGATTTCTGTCATATGTTTTCTCGAGTATTTTGGCACCTCAGTATTTTCTGTGTCTTTGTCCACAGGTGCATCACTCGTGAATGGATGTGAAGCAATGATGGATGTCATAGATCAGTTTTCCTTGGTTGCTAAACAAGCTGAAGCATTCAAATCTGATACCTTACAGTTTTTTCTACACAGGGAGGGAAAAGAGGGACAAACCGCTTCTCCACCTCAAGGCTCTCTTGAAAATTTCATGACAATCCGAGCGTCTGTGAGGTCAATGTCCATAAAATTGCGACAACATAAAGGAGAATCAGTTGCTTCTGACCTTCTTGGGGAAGCTAACATGCAGTTTCTTTGTTCTGCCTCTTTAAAAAATGATGAGCTCTTAAAGCTGAAAATCTCCTTCTCTTATCTACAGATATTCTCGTCTCTTAACTCTGTTTTGCTTGCTGAATGCTGTTCTAAATCTGGCTCTCCAGTTATTGTGATAACCTTTTCATTGTCCGATCAGGGTGAAAATATGCTTTCTGTTTCTCTGCCTTTGCTAGATGTTTGGATACATATGTCTGACTGGGTTGCAATCATCAATGTACTCCAGTCTTCTTCAACCAAACAATCCAATACCTTAATAACAAACTCATTATCAAACAATATGGCATATGTCCCTGTTGACCAACTCAGGGATGGTGAAAATGATGGTCCGCAAAATTCCCATCCATGTTCTAATATTTTATCTACTGAAGAAAATGTGAGGCATGATTCTGGAGTTCATTCTGTTGAGTTGGAAACTATCTGTCTCCGAATTCATGTTCCTGCTTGGGTTAGAAAAGATGGTTTTAATATATCGGAGGTGAAGCAGGGTGACAACCACATGAATGATTTACGAAACACGATTTATGGACATCGACATGGATTTTTCACTGTTGGCTTTCAAGCTAGGAATAGTAAACTGTTTTACTTGGGGACCGTTATGAGACTGAAACTTGATCTAGATAAAACCTGGGGCACAGTGGAGCTTGTGAAGGATGATAACACACGCTCGTGGCCCCTGTTTGAACTATTTCAAGTGAACCTTGATGCTGCAGTTTGCACTAGTTGCATTGAGCATATCCATGGGAAGGTGGATCTTCAGTGTCATTGCCTGGATGTATGGCTGTCAGATCACATTCTTTATTTCTGGCAGTTTGTGGATTTTGAAGGTCCAGCAGCTGGGCCTTCTCAATTTAGTTTCAGTCAACTGAACTTTGATATCCAACTTAGAAAGTTCTCTCTTCTTTTGGCTGATGGAAAGGTGATTTCCACTCCATATCACTGTCCCTATTTACATCATTTCTGCAGTTTGCCTTTGCTAGATTGGACTCCAAGATGGATTCTGATAACTTGATTTGCCTCAATTCTCTTAAATTTCATTATTATCCTTGGAAGTTTTAATGATTTATGCTTTTAACAGACAACACTAGAAAGTAGTAGACCACCATCATATTTCCTTTAATGCGTCCTTTCGTTTCCCCTTTATTTGGGAACAATAGATTTACTGTTCAGGATAGGAGTTATTTCTCAGTGGTAACTGATATCTGTTTTGCTGGAATTCATATTTTCTTAGCTGCTGCACAGAACTTCTCTTGCAGGATCTCATATACTCTATATGAATTTCCTCGTTGACATTGAGTGATTGAGTGAAGTTATGAACATGCATGCTTCTCGAATGCAGTTTCACCTTTGCTCTGTCATGTCAGTTAATAGTTAGGAGGAGCACTTTGAAATATATCTTGTTCCAGAGAAGTCTATTTCCTGGAAGGTGACAAAGATATCGGAAATCTGTTACTAAATAGAATGTGGTCTCTAGTTTTCTGCAGTGTTATAATCTCTTCTAGATCAATATCATTATTGTTAAAATGTCCCAGATTAGTTAAGTGAATGAGATGTTGTCTTCTTATAAGAATCTTGGGCAGTAATCGCGTCAAACTTCTGAAATTGAGTTCGGCCCAAATTTTCATTTTCTTTGCATGTTAATTGAACCCCAACATCCCTATTTTGGTTAACCCAATGCTTCACCGCCAATCTTATATTGTCCTTGCTTTAAAATGTCCTGTTCCTGCCTGCTGACGAAGTATTAAAATATCCATATTGGTTGAGGGAAGGGTTATCGTATCCCTATATGCTTCTGGACATCTTCACCTTATTAGCTAGAATTTTAGTTGAGTTTGGCCTAATATCCATTTTCTTTACAATTATGCTCATATTTTCATGAAAATAGTGTCATTGTTCTTTTATCCTCACTGTCAAACTCCTTTGCACTGAACTGGGAAGAGTTTCTTTTCATGCTTGTTGTTTCTTTCCAGTATTTCCTTTGTTTATCTTTTGAGCGCAATGAGGTATTGTTCTTTGATCATCTCTACTGCTAATTGTATCACATAATTGCCTGTTTTCTTCTGCTACATACGTTTTGCTAATATGTATATATTTTTCTCTAGTGGAGTTCAAGCGGACCTTTGCTGGAGTTACTTATGACAAACTTGCTTCTTCACTCAAATGTAGCTGGAAATGAAATGGAGGGTTTGGTGAAGTGTGAAGTCGAAGTGAACTATAATAACATTGACATGGTAAAGATGACAAAATCATGATATATCTTCTTTTGATTCTGATTCACTAATTTCTGTTCTCTATTTGGACAATAGGTCTCGTGGGAGCCTTTCCTAGAGCCCTGGGAAATCCAGCTAAGCATAAAAAGGCATGATGACAGTTCCCTTCTGAGTAGTGATGTTACTAGCAATCTTCATATCAAGTCGACAACTCAACTTAACTTGAATCTTACCGAGTCCCTTATTGAGGTACTTTGGTTTTCTTGTTCTACAGGCAAACCCTATGTTGCATTCGTTGATAAAAAATACCAATTGAGAAGTTCTATTATGTTCACCATGGAATTTGGTAAAGCTGTTTGTATCTGTCCTTATTCTTTATCCTTTATCAGGCTATCAATGTGCTGACTGTCATTGTGGAATCAATGATAAGAAATAAGCTGTTTTACTTTGGCATTGATAAAGTGACACACTTGTGAGGGTATGGGCTGTACTCCCTTTATATGGTTTTGGGTGATCTCATCTCTTTAACTAGGGTTTAGGGGTGAGTTAGGTCTAAGGTCTATATCCTGACATTGTATCCTAGCATGCCTCATCCCTATTTTTGGTTTACCTAATGTTGAACCCCCATGTTATGTTGGTCAGGCTCCAAATGTCAATCCTGGGTGTTCAAATGGGTGCTGAAAGTCCTTCATTGGTGAAGGACGACGCCCTGAAGTCTCTTTATATGCTCTTGCGTTTAAGTCTAAGGTCCAATTTTCTTGACAGAAGCTCCTTAGACCTTCCCTTATTCTCCCCTTCCCAAATTATTTATTTATTATTTTGTAATTTTCCCTTAAGGTTTGATTGTCTATTTCCAGGCGAAGAAATTAACAAATATTTAATATTGCATTATCAAACACAAAAGTATGTATCAGTTGATAACTTGATATCTAATAACAAATGATCAGTATTATCCACTCATATAAGCTCAACCGTGGCACATAATATACTAGATTAATTTGCTGCATCTTCGAAAATGATATGACTAAGCATAAGTTAGCCAGGTCATCCTTTGGGAAGTGATTATATCACTAGGCCTCAATCCAGAATTGTTCGGGTCAACTACATGAATCATCTCTGTCCATAGTCAGATATTCATCATAGGTTGGTTACTTTTTATGCTGGATGTTAACCTGGCACAACTTGGTCCTCCTTTATTAAATATTGGGACTCAATGTGTTTTACAAAAGCTCAAATAGATGGAGTTCCTTGGTTGAAATGAGTGAAAAGGCTTTCCTTTTTAAGGAAAACAATGATCCCTAGTTTAGGTAGAGGGGCAGCTCATTACCCACCGAATTTCAAACCGTGCGCCTCTGGCCTGGGGATTTCTCTGATATATGTATGTGTATGTGTACACACACACACATATATGAGTTCATTGTTTTAAATACACAACTATTGTAAAGTTTTTTGTGTTGAAGAAATACTCATCCTTAGATTCCTTTCATCTGATTGTGTTATCAGATTTCTTGCAATGTGCTCACAAAATATTGAATGAATTATGACATATTGCACAATGTAAAACTTTCTACCGAAGACTTGGCTCAATTCTTCAAGTACAGTTTAAACAAGTTACTGATACATTTCTCTTTCTTTTTTCTTTCCGTTTGGTGAAGGTTGTTTCTAGGACAATCGAGATGATTAAAAATGCAGGGGATCTGGCGCAGATGGATGCTCATTCTGAAATCCCATCATTCTTAAATTCTCAGAGAAGTGAAAATCTGGATACCGGGAGTTCTCCTCCTTATATACTGCAAAATTTGACTTCGTTGCCTTTAGAGTTTCATGTCTATCAACAGCGGCAGAGTGGTTATGGCTTAGAAGTATCCTCCATGAAAAGTAGAAAGTATTTACAACCAGGATCTTCTATTCCAGTTTATGTTAGTGAAAGTCTTGAAGATCAAATTTTACGCTATAGTCCGGCCCAATCCTGGGAACAACTTGGTGACAAAAAATCGGTGGAGCCATCACATCATTATATCATTGTTCAACTTGAGGGAACGTCACTTCCTTCTGTTCCTATTTCAATGGATCTTGTTGGGCTTAGGTACTTTGAAGTCGATTTTTCCAAATCATCGAGGAAGCCTGATGTTGATACAACTAAGAATGTTCCAAACAGTAGTATAAACGATGGAAAGAACAACAAAATAGAAGAAAAAAGTGGCTTTATCATTCCTGTAGTGATTGATGTGTCCATACAGAGGTACACGAAGATGGTGCGATTGTACTCAACTGTAAGTGCTAATGCAGGTTATATTTTGTGCAGCTTTGATTTACTGTACTGCTTTACATATTTCTTTTTTATTACAGGTAATAGTATCAAATGCAACTTCTGTGCCTCTAGAAGTACGGTTTGACATTCCATTTGGTGTTTCTCCAAAGGTATATTGGTAAAATGATTAGTAGAAATCTCCGTATCTCTATCGGCAAAAGGGGATATTAGCATCTATTTAGTTTTGACAGGATTTGTGTTCCTGCACCTTCATGTAACTTCTGTCTTTTCCCTTCTTTGTCATTTCAGGTTCTGGACCCCATTTATCCTGGTCAACAATTTCCTCTTCCATTACATTTGGCTGAAGCAGGACGAGTGAGATGGCGTCCTCTTGGTAATTCTTACTTGTGGAGTGAAACCCACAGTATTCCAAATATTCTTTCTAATGAAAATAAAATCAGCTTTTTGCGCTCCTTTGTCTGCTATCCATCTCATCCGAGCAGTGACCCTTTCCGCTGCTGCATATCTGTGCATGATTGGTGCTTACCTTCTGCTGTGTCACCAGAAAAAGGCTTTTCTTTGTCCAACAATGTTCTAACACAGACCAATAAACCTCATAATAATGTAACTTACATGGGTAAGCCCGAGAAGAGGAATGTGCATCAGTTGACTTTAAGCAGTCCATTAATATTGAAGAACTATCTACCGGAGACGGTATCTGTGACAATAGAAAATGCTGGTGTTTGTCGTACTGCAGCTGTGTCAGAGGTATGCACTATGTTATAGTAACTATCTTTTTCATGAATTGATTTATTTTACTTTGTGTTCACCAGCACAATTTTCCCCATTTCCAGGTTGAAACTTCTTTCTTCCATGTTGATTCTTCACATGACCTCATAATAACTTTCGAGATGCATGGATATAAACCTTCAGTTGTGAAATTTCCACGTGCTGAAACATTTGGTGAAATAGCCAAGTTCAGCGGAACAAGGTTCTCTTTGTTGGAGACTATTACTTTTGACCCTCAATCATCAGATGGTACCGATTGAATTTTGCTTTCCTGTTCTTCTACCGGTGCCAGCATTATTAGTTCTCTCTTATTATTTTTTATTCTTTAATCTCCACTTTATTAGGTCCTCTTTGTGTTGCAATTGAGAAGGTGATGGATGCATTTTGTGGAGCTCGTGAAATATGCATTTCGGTTCCATTTTTGCTCTTCAATTGCACTGGTTTCCCACTGGTTGTCTCTGAATCCATTAATTGGACAAAAGGCCATTTTAGTGTTATTACTTCTTGCTATGATGTGGACGAGCAGGACTTGGTTCTCCACAAGAAAGATGGTCTGGGCATTTTTTCTTCTAATCAATATATGGATACACCTGCAAATAGCAATAGTCTGCCAGTAGCTCCCTTGAACAATTACCTCGTTACAAAGTCACATGACAGTAAATTCTCTCAGGCGGAATCGATTTATTTTGATAATTCAACAACTTTTCACCGGGGTTCACAGAAGCATGATATATATGCTTCAAAAGCATCACTTCACAGGAGTAAGTCTTACACAAGCAGTCAATCCAGCTTAAAGTCCTTTGGGTTAACAGAAGGTGATGCTTGGAAGGTCAATTGCCGGATGTATTCACCTAACCCAAGTTCGTCTTCTAGTGAAATTACGGTCAGACTGTGTAGATATCTACCAAATTCACTGATGAATGACATTCCTAATGATTCTTGGTCTAGTGCTTTTGCCCTTGTGCCGCCTACTGGTTCTAGCAGTGTAACAGTCCCACAACCATCCAGGAAATCTGGTTATGTAATTTCTGTTGGTGCTGTTGCAGCACCATTTTTTGGCAGGACAAAAATCATTACCTTCCAGCCGAGGTACTCTACTATGTCAATATTTTGTTATTTACTACTATCTTCAAGGTATTTATATAGAATCTTCCTGCAAGGAATATATCTATAATAAAGCACCCATAATTCTACAGATACGTAATCAGTAATGCATGCAATAAGGACCTGTATTACAAGCAAAAAGGAACAGATGATGTTTTCACATTGGAATCTGGAAAGCATTCTCATATTCAATGGACAGATACATCAAGGTATATTGTGACAGTGTTGACATTTTCATTGCTCATTGATATCTCAAGTTACTTCTAAGACTGTTTGGTATGGAAGAAAACATTTTCCAGAATTTGTTTTCCAATTTTCCCATGTTCTGTTGAAAAAGATTGTTTGGAAAACATTTTCTTTAGGAAAACAAGTTGCTTAATCATTGCCAAGGTGTCTGCTGCATGACACAGTAACAAACTATTTTGTAGCCACCTCATCCATGCCATCCACTTTTTTAATTTGCCATTATCATTGCCAAGGTTCCTGTGAAACACTTGATTCTCTTTATGACTTTGCTCGGATCTATAAAGGGTAATTGACGAGGGTGTGATGATCGTGGGAACAGATATTGTTAAATGTGAGGGACCATATGTTGTGGGAATAGTCATTGGTAAGATGTCGTTTCTGACACTAATTTTATGAAACAAGTGATTAGTTAAGTCTGGGAGGTAATACATTTTAATTTTGGACGAACGAAAAGCAGAATTGTGATTCGCGTAAATTTCGTTCATTTTTTTTTTTCTTATTCTTGTTATTTGTTATGTGTCAATGTTTCCCAGGGAGTTGCTAGTCTCTATTCAATTTGCTGAACCTGGATGGCAATGGTCTGGTTGCTTCTTGCCAGAACATCTAGGTGATACTCAGGTTAAAATGCGAAATTTTCACTCTGGTGCTGTGAACATGATATGTGTGGAAGTTCAGACTGCTGATGTCTCAATTAGAGATGATAAAATCGTTGGCAGCCCTCATGGTCAGTCGGGAACAAACCTGATTCTTGTGTCAGAAGATGATACTGGCTTTATGCCATACCGTATTGACAATTTCTCCCAAGAGGTATTTTCCTTCAATGCAATACAATAGTTTGTAACTTTGTATTTGTTAAGTGCCTGACATTGGTGGTGGGATGAGTTATTTGTCTCCAAATATGGTTTTGTGTAATCCTCACTTCATGACCTAACTTCTCGGATTGAGTTAGGCCCAAGATCCATTTCTTATCATGGTACCAGAGCAGGCAAAGGTACTCAGTTTAAGTCTTTCCACAACTAGATTGTCAAAAAGAAATCTTTTATGTTCTTGACCCATGGAAAAGAATCAGGTGTGTATGTGAAAATTCATTTTGATAATTTTTGGGTTGTGACATGTGAAACTTAGATGTGTGTGGTCTGATACCATGATACAAGATGGATCTTGGGTCTAACTCAACTCAAAAATTAGCTCATGCCCAAAACCATTTGAGAAAAGACGAATAACCCATCCCTCAACAAATGTGGGACAACATTATTAACCACAACAAGACATGTAAAATATTTTCTAGTTTTTTTGTTACCATAAGAAACTTACTTTAAAGTCACCTTCGATAGTTTCACCACTGCCACCCTAATTATCTGTCTAAGACGCGTTATCAAAAGCGCAAAAAAGTTCTAAGGTATTTGGGGTTTTAAAATCAAATAAAGCGTGGACTGTAAAGCGCAAATGGAGATAAAATACAATATATATATATATATATATATATATATATATATATATATATAAATATATATATATATATATCAATTGTTTAGTGTGGCCTCTTTGGGAAACACTCATTGGCAAGGGAAAAGTATGTCTTAGAGCCTTGATGACAACACCGAAGTGCACATTAAGCTAGGTGAAATGCTCAACATGTTTTGAGTCTCGCTTCAGGGCCTAAGCGTGCCTTTGATAACACTGGTCTAAGTTTGATTGGAATAAGATTAGATGTCATTGCTGAGTGGCGTAGGATACTAGTAGCAAATTTATATTGTGAACAAATGAAAGGTTGGAGACATGACACCACGAGATGAAAATAAATGTCTAAAACTAGGGACAATTGTAGGATACTGTGACATATTTCTGCAGCAAATTCTTTATATAGATGTAAGCTACCAAAAGGAAAACATTTAACATATATTCTTATTTAAGAACAATGGACTAAAGTTATTCAACTAAAAAGAACATAAAGTATCTAAAAGTCTAGTGAATGTCATTGGGTTTGCTCATTTTAAAAGGGTGCATGGGTGATTTCCTCTCTAATTTGCACGCTACTGTCCTTGTTTTCCTTGAGTAGCAACTTTTAACATCTAAATAAATTATTGTTTTAATTGGGTTTTCAACATGGTACCCACATGTGGGAAATTTACTTTATTTGAGGGAAGTACGGTAAGATATCATCAATTCATTTTGTGTGTATCTGACCAGTTAACCTCATCTAAAAGCTTCAGCTACCTAGAGGAGATCCATATCTTATCCAATATATTTTGTCGGAGACCTTTAAGTTCTCTATAATATAAGGAAGGTCGAAGATTTCGTCAAGTAAATTGATATCTTTCACGTTTTTTCCCCTGGCAGTTTGTTTTAGGTTAAGTATTAAATTACATAGTCATTCCTAATCCACAGGTTAAGATATCTACTGAATTAAGAAATATTGGTTTAATCACTTAGCAAACTCAACAAAATTATGGAATTGATTAGTGAATTGTTCTTTTTTATCAAGTAAAGTTTGCATAGAAAATAACAAGGCCAACTTGGCCGTATATAAGAGATACCAAAAAAGGAGAAACTTACAAAATATGGTTTTCTCCAAAGGACACCCAATCCTCTATACAAACAGGAAATATATGGGCCGAAGAAAATAAAGGATCGGAGACTAAATGATTTACCATCACTAAGTCCACTAAGTTCCTCAACTCCCTTGTTTTAGGTGTCAAAAGGATTAGGCCTTTCGGATGTGGTAAAAGTTTACCACCTCTAGGAAGTAAATTTAAACTCAACTGAGAAGAGTGTTAACCTTAAATTATCCTAAAATTCCACCAATTTTTTTAGACATCTTGTGCTCTAGTAGTTTCTCTCCATTCTGGTAAATATCAAATCAGAAAAACTGGGATATGGAGTGCTGGTGCCCTTTTAATTTTATAGTTTTATTAATGGTGAAAAGCTTGATATATATTTCTGTCCTATGTTACAAGCTTTTGCTCATTCCAATTTTTTACCAGCATATTAAAAGTTAGTTTTCAGCTTAGTTGATCTTTAACTAATTCACCTTTTTCTTCTTTGTTTATTCAAGCGGCTACGTGTTTATCAACAAAGGTGTGAAACTTTTGAAACTATGGTACATTCCTACACTTCTTGCCCTTATGCGTGGGATGAACCCTGCTATCCACATCGTCTCACTATTGAGGTATGCTTTGCTATATTTAAAAGCTAAATGGTTTTTAAGCAGGTCTCTGTTCGTAAAGTTTTCTCTGGATTTTTTAGGTTCCGGGGGAACGTGTTATAGGATCATATGCTCTAGATGACGTAAAAGACTATGCACCCATTTACCTACCTGCCACTCCTGAGGTTATTCACTTTCTATAATTCAGTTTGTAAAGTTTAAGCAGAGTTTGTACTCACCATATTACTTTTTCATACTTGACCCGAATCCTATTCTTGCTGTTGTCATAGCCTGGTAATACCAACACCTGTTGGTTTGTTGTGTAAATTAGAAAATATCAGAAGTCTGTACTTGAATTATTAATTCTAAAATAATGTTGCCTTAAATATCAATTCTGTTGTCTGAACTAGTTAGACCAGTATACACCAATAACCTAATTCTATAAAAAAAAAAAAATCTTGTAACAAAAGACCAACAATATTTTGCTACAAATATTATCATGAATTCCTTAAAGCCGTTTAAATGGAGCTACAACCAGTTTATTGATCAGTTGGAAAGGAAACATACAAGATAAAGGAGTACTTCAAAAGGGATTATATTTTATCCTCAATTTCGAAAGTGGAAAGAGGACTTTCACTTCCTTAGCCAAAGAAAAAGGATGCCCCCTAATAACCTTTTCCATTTTCGATTTTCTTTTTTTCTGATTAAAAAAAAAATCAGAACTTTGTTGATCCTATGTTGTTTCATAACTTTGCTCCTGGTTTGTGCATGTATTTGGTGGTGTATATTGATGATATGGTCATAACAGGTAATGATGAAGGAGAAATTACCAAATTGAAACATAACCTCTTTTAGCACTTTCATACCAAGGACCTTAATCAATTAAGTTGCTTCACATAGGAAGTATGCTCTTAATATTCTTGAGACAGGAATGTCAAATGTAGGCCTATTGATACTCTGATGGATCCAAATATTAAATTCTACCAGGTTATAGGAACCCCCTAAGTGATCCTGGAAGATATAGGAGGTTGGTGGCAAGTTAAAATTACCTCAAGGTGAAATAACCTGACATTGCTTCCTGATATATGTTAGAAGTCAGTTATTGGATTCCCCTTGTGACAGTCGTTGGGATGCAGTTATGTGTATCCGTCGACACATAAAATCTGCTCCAATGAAATGACTGTTACCCAAAGACTCAGAGTAATTTGTTGGATATACAGATTCAAATTGGGCAGGGTTGCCCTTTGACAAACGATCCAACTCTGGATAATACGTTGTAGTTGAGGGAAATTTATTGTTTTAGAAAAGTAACAGAAGCAGAATATCAGGCACGAGCTATATGCGAACTCATATAGATCAAGCAACTACATAAAGAATTGAAATTTAGAGAGATTGGTTAAATGGAACTTGTGTGTGACAATCAGGTTTTACTTCATAATGGATCAAATCCATTGTTTCGTGAGAGGCTCTAACACTGAGAAATTGATTTGTCATTTTCATCATAGAAAAGATACAGTCTCAGAAGACATGTCACAAAGTTCAAGCAGTCAAAGGATCAACACCCAGATATATTCACCAAGCCCCTTGCCACATATAGAACACGTTGTATATGTAGCAAGTTTGGTACATTTGGTTTGTATGCACCAGCTTGAGAGAGAATATTAGAATCTTGTGAATATACTCCCTCCGTTTTAAAAAGAACGACCACTTTTCCTTTTTAGTTTGTTTCAAAGAGAATGACCCCTTTCCTTTTTTGGAAACATTTTAATTTCAACTTTCCACATGGCATGTTTAAGGCCACAAGATTAAAGGGCATTTCGGTCATTTGACATAACTTTAATTTAGGACGACAAGATTGAAAAGTCTTCTTTATTTTCTTAGACTTCGTGCCAAGTCAGACTAGGTCATTCTTTTTTAAACGGAGGGAGTAGTATGTAGGTTGTTTGTTCTTTTTAATTATGTATTGTAGTTATGTACTAATTTTCTCTCCTTCCCTAAAACATGTACAATTAGTTATTTGAAACCTCATTAGCCGAGGGATCAATCAAGCTTTGTTTTCTCTCAATTTCTCATTCACAGCATCCATGCAGATGAAGCGAGAAATAGGGCAAGTTGGAGCATAAAGATCCAAATAGGCGATGATGGTACAATTTAGTTAGGAGTATATTTAGCCATGTTAATATATTTATCTTAGAGTTAGGCGATGAAGGGGAGTCTTGGCGTAACTGGTAAAGGCCTTGTGACTAGGAGGTCACCATTCGTCCTGTGGAAACAGTCTCTAGAAGAAATGCAGGGTAAGGTTGTGTACAATAGACCCTTGTGGTCCGGCCCTTCCCCATACCCCGCGAATAGTGGGAGCTTAGTCCACCGTGCTTCCTTCTTAGTATATTTAGTTTACGCCCAATGCCTTCTACGAATCTTTTAGGACTGTCAATGATTTATATTCCAATAGTAAATATAGAGGACTTTGTGTACCTTTTATTTATATTTATATTTTATTTAATATTGGATTAAGATGACCTTAAAATATGGACAATGAGAATTTATATAGCCTATCTCAACTTTTTTGGAATCAAGACATATTTGTTGTTGTTGTAGTATATATATATATATATAATTGAAAGCAGAAACTGCATGTGTCTGTTTGTCTTGTTTTGTTCAATTGTAAGAGATCCTTGATATCTTTTCTTAGTGAATGGTTTTCCACTTTTTGTATGGCTTCATATATAAGGTAGTTTTCTCAACTGGTCGGCATTTGTCACATTATTTTTCAGTACATGCTGAAAAAGTACCTTGTGATTTAAATCACTGACACCTGAAATGTTGTAAGATACTTGCTCAAAATAGCAGACAGGTTATTGCCTTGTGAATTGGAGAACTTGGATATATAAAGTCGAAAGTCTGGCTTGTGTGTAAAAGAGAATTGCAGAATACTACAATCTTGTACTGATCCAAAAAAATGTACAAAGTCGATAGTAGATGATCTCTGCATTGTGGTTCTTTTATGTTGCTTTCATCTACTAGTGCTTTCCTAAGGTTTAACAGCCTTACCATTCTCTTATTTTGTTTGTAACAAGTTCCCTTATCATTCTCTTTATATTAATCACAATTCTCTATATTATATTTTATATGAGACCATAATTAATATTTTTCCAGCCATTTATATGCTAATCTAGTTACCTTTCTTACACATATGACGTCTGCTTACTTTTTTCAGAAGCCTCAAAGAACTCTGATTGTGTCTGTCCACTCTGAAGGGGCAGTCAAGGTGCATTGATGATGCTTTAAATTTCAAGACCATCATTCTTTTCATGTCTCTTTTATAGTGACAGTTTTATTTTACAAATACAGATTCTGAGCATCATTGATTCAAGTTACCATGTATTGAGTGGTTTGAAGGGTCCGCACATCTATGAATCTAAAGATAAAAAAAACCAGATAGTGAAGCACGAAAATTCTGCTGACTGCAAGGAGAGAATTATGGTGGACATTCCTTATGTTGGCATCTCTCTAATAAGCTCTATGCCAGAGGTACCTTCTATGGTTGTAAGTGAAGATTATTAAATTGTAAGCTTCAATGCAAAATGCTTTTGAGTTGTCATACCAATTCTTTTTCAGGAACTATTTTTCGCTTGTGCAAGAGACATCACAGTTGATTTCACGCAGAGTGTAGATCAACAGAGATTCTCCTTGCAAATCACATCCTTGCAAATTGATAACCAGTTAACATGTACACCTTACCCTGTCATCTTGTCGTTTGATGTTAGTAAGGGTATTACTAGCGGAATTAGGGCAGAAAGTGTTTTGGAGAGCTCACTAGAACCGGTTCTTTCATTGGTGGTGACGAAGTGGAAGAATCGATATCTGTCACTTGTTTCCTTCGAGCAGATAAGTCTAAGGTCTGTAACTGATTCAAAACAAATGTACTGGTCTCGAACTCTATCAACATTTATCATGTTGTATCACTGCCTGACTAGTCTATTTTCTTGCAGAGTGGCAGATTGTCATCTTGAACTTGATCAGGATGTAATCTTGAGTTTGTTTGATTTTATTAAAACGTTATCTTCAAGGTTGCAGAGCAGAGTGTTACAGCACTCTAATGCAACAGACCATCCTCTTTTTGATGGTGTTTCTATTATGAACACCTCTAACTCCATAGATTGGGCACCCAAGAAATCAAATGTGAATGAATACTACTCAGTTAATATTCCTGTGTTTCAAGAAAACAGCAATAGGACCTCTTTGCTACCTTCGATAGTCCCTATTGGAGCCCCCTGGCAACAGATTCACCTTCTAGCCAAAAAGCAGAAGAAGATTTATGTTGAGTTGTTTGATGTGGCACCTATCAAGTTGACTTTAAGGTAATTCATATCATGTTTTCATGTGACTTTACTGTATGCTTATAACATTGAACTACTTCTTGTAGTTTCTCCAGCAGTCCCTGGTTGCTTCGAAATGGAGTGCTTACATCTGGCGAATCTCTTATACATGTAAGGCTATATAAAGGATGGTCGAAATATGATGATTTTCTAAATTCTTAATCTATGCTTAGTTGTAACAATCAGCTTGAGAAACCATCTTATAAAAATACTGTTTATTGCTAAATTTCACTTAGCAAAATTCATTATGTATGTGCTCTCAAGACATATGACATTGACTTTCACAGAGGGGTCTTATGGCACTTGCTGATATCGAGGGAGCACAAATTCACCTTAAACAAGTAGTGCTTTCACATCAGCTAGCTAGCTGGGAATCCGTTCAAGAGATACTTGTCGAGCATTACACACGACAATTTCTTCATGAGATGTACAAGGTAAATTCCGGCACACCTTTAACTGTCTTCCCTGTAGTTAACCACTTAACCTCTGCTCCTCCTTCAGTAGATGGGTAGATGGAGAATTTCTCTCCAAATTATCACACTCGTGTATAACTCAATTGACTGAACTCCTGTCAGAAGTGTGCGCACCACTCTGTTGCAGTTTTACTACCTCTTCTTGAGCCCCTTTGAAAGAAAATTTGAGTACTTAAGAGTCGTCAGGCTTAGTCAGTAAGATGATCTCATCTCTGCTAGGGATTTCAGTGGACTAGTTTCAGTAGAAGAGTTAGAGAATTTGAACACACATATTCTAAATCTAAAAGAAAACATTGTTCTTGATACTTCTCCGGGCAAAACCAGACTGTGCCTTGAATATCAGGTCTAGGCTAGAGCATCCCAGTTCTGACTTCTGATACAAATGTTAAGCAGAATTTCAGATCCCGGTATAAAGCTTGAGGAGTTGAGTCTGCAAAAGGTCTAGGCTTTGCTTGCACTACATACTAGTTACCTCATTGTTGGTGCTCAGGCATCTGGCTTTTAATCAAATATCTGGCTTTCTTATAGGCATTCCAGATCCTTCACATCATAGTATCTCTCATTATCAACTATCCCAATTGCCTTGGCTATTAATCTTAAAGCTTTATGTAATGTCTCTAAGAGAAAGAAAAGCATTAGCTTGAAGAGAAGAGAGAAGAACCCTGGGATGCTGCAGGAATTAAAGGTGGGAAAACCTAGATATCTTACTATGACTAGACCTGACAAATGACATTACTAATGCTTCTGAACTTCAATCCATTTCTCCGAATACCTAAAACTGGAAGTAGTTCTCCAGCTTGAAATAGTATGGAAATGTACTTGCTTTTAACGATGGAATTAACAAATTTCTGTAATGATGTCATACTTGTGATGATTCATAAAAAACCTTCCCGATTAAGTGTTTTTTGTCACTCAGTGCTATTCAGAATTTCAGATGAACTAAATTTGTTGGTTTCCGTGTAAGTATCCATTTGCTTATGTTGGTAAATGATTTAAAGAGCCAACCTTTGATTTATTATCTTCAATCTGATAGTTGTTCATTTATTAACTGGACAATTTGTTTCTTGCAATGGTCTTAGTGGTTATGGACAGTGAAAAATGGTCGTTTGCTGCAGGTATTTGGTTCAGCAGGAGTTATCGGAAATCCTATGGGGTTTGCAAGGAGCATGGGTCTTGGCCTCAAAGATTTCTTGTCAGCTCCTGTACAAAGTGTTTTCCAGGTACCTTATGCATTATCTGCTCTTTTATCCTTCCAACTAGATGTAAACCCAGCTCTTTCTGCAGACTCGTGCAGGGTTTATTAAAGGCATGGCACAAGGGACCTCTAGTCTTTTGAGTAACACCGTCTATGCCTTAAGTGATGCTGCCACCCAATTCAGCAAAGCTGCACACAAGGTACTTTTGCATCAAGCAACATTTTCAAATTATGTATGTTATCTGACCCTCATATTAATTTACTTCATCTTGTAGGGTATCGTGGCATTTACTTTTGATGATCAGGCTGTCGGAAATATGGAAAGACACCAGAAGGGAATATCATCCCATAGCAAAGGGTTGATAAATGAATTTTTTGAGGTATATTATGTTCAGTTCTTAGTCGCATGGGCATAGAGGCCTATTCACTTCCTCTTTTATTCCTTCGACTCTTCATGGCTTTAGAATACTATAGCTCCTTGGAGTCTCACTATATCTCATGTGTGTCAAGACGTCACCGCTAAAGAAGGATTAGCGTGTATTGACAGTTAATGTCTTGCAATTTTGATTCATTTCTTTTTTGCAATTCATACCTAAGAAAGGGTTGAAAGAAGACTTGCAGGGTGGCAAAAGAGGTATATGTCAAAAGAGGGAAATGAAGTGTTCATCAAGAGAACCCTGTTGAGTGTTCATCAAGTTGGTGCTTTATGTCCAAAAACCCGGGATAGGGAGTGGGTCACCTTCTTATAACATTGTCTGGTTGTTGTTTTTTTTTTAGTAAATGTGAGAAATATAGGAGAAAAATATTATTGAATTGTGTATCTACATTATTACACAGATACTCTATTTATAGACACTATAATACAATTCTTTACCAAGTAGGATACTATATATTATTCCTATTCCTATTCTAAGTAGGATTGTGTATACCTATTCCTTTTCTAACACTCCCCCTCAAACTGGTGCATACAAATCATATACAAATCATATGTACCTATCTTGTTGCAAATGTAATGAGTACGAGGACTACTGAGGGACTTGGTGAAGGTATTGCAAGTTAACCACTTGACTTCACAAATTTTGTAACAATATCTCCTGAGAGTATCTTTTCTCTGACAAAGTAACTATCAATCTCAACGTGCTTAGTCCTGTCATGAAACACTGGATTTCATGTGATATGAAGGGTCGTTTGATTATCACACACAAGTTCCATATGACCGATTTTTCCAAATTTTAGTTCTCTCAGCAACTGCTTATCCAAACTAGCTCACAAGTTGCTACAACCATTGCTTGATATTCTATTTTTGCTTTAGATCGAGCAACCATTCTGTTTCTTACTCTTCCACGACACCAAATTACCTCCTACTAAAACACAATATTAGGATGTAGAACGTCTATTAGAGGGTGATCCTGCCCAATCAGCGTATGTATGTCCGATGATATGGTCATGGCCTTGATCCTCGAAAAGTAGTCCTTTATCGGGAGCTGACTTTATATATTTCAAAATACGAGTAACTGCATCCCAATGACTATCACAAGGGGAAGTGGAAAGTCCTCTTTCAGTTGTGGTCTAATTGTGATTTGTCGGTGAAAACCTCCTACTTCACAGCAAGAGATCGTATTGGTGCTATCTTGTTAGGAGGTCGTAAACTAAGGGCTTAGAGCCTTGTGCTCGTCCAAGAGAAAGATTCAATCCCGTCTTTAAAGCAATGGTCTGCGACTCCGCGACTTGCTTAGGTTAGGAGAGCTCCTTTCTGATTTTTGTTCTATCGTAAAGAGAAGGATCATAAGCCTAGTCCCAAGTTAAACAACATAACACCCACAAGAAAAGAGATGTCAGACTGTGAGATAATTCAAGTTTCCAACCTGTAGTCTATACCTTTCAGGATTACTAAGTGGCTCCCTTTGTCCTAGAAGGAATTTAACTTTTGGATCCATAGGAATGTCAATGGGTTAACATCCCAACATTCTTTTCTCCTTAGAATGTCTAACGCATACTTGCGTTGAGAAATAACAATACCGTATCTAGACTGAGCAACCTCAATACCTAGAAACTACTTCAGTCTACCGAGGTCCTTAGTCTGGAAATGTTGAAAGAGATGTTGCTTCAAATTAGTGATACCATTTTGATCATTACCGGTGATAACGTATAATCTATGTAAATAACCAAATAAATACATAGATTTGGTGTTGAATGCCGACAAAACACAGAGTGATCGGCTCCATTACGAGTCATGCGAAACTCTTGAATTACTGTGCTAAATTTTTCAAACCGGGCTCGAGGAGACTATTTCAGACCATAGAGTGACCTATACAATCGACATACAAGGCTATTAACTCCCTTTGAGCAACAAAACTAGGTGGTTGCTCCGTATAGACTTCTCCCTCAAGATTACTAGATAGACATTCTTAGCATTCTTACTGTCCAACTGATGAAGAAGCCAATGACGAACAATAGCCTCAGATAGAAAAAGATGGATAAATGCTATTTTATCCACGGGAGTGTAAGTGTCACTATAATCTAGCCCAAATATTTGAGTATACCCTTTGGCAACAAGGTGAGCATTTAGCCGATCAACCTGACCATCTAGACCAATTTGGATTGCATAAACCCAGTGGCAAGCAACCGTAGATTTACCTATAGGAAGAGAGACAAGCTCCCAAGTACCACTCGTATGTAAAGCAGACATCTCATCAATCATAGCCTGCCTCCATCCAAAATGAGTGTCTCACCTGTAGTCTTAGAAATGGAAATAGAGGACAAAGATGATACAAAGGCATAATGTGGTGATAGATGATGATAACTCAGGAAAGTATAATGTGGGTTAGCATTTCAAGTGGATCGTATACCTTTTTGAAGTGCAGTCGGTCGGTTGGCTACAAGGAGGCAAGTCCGTAGTAGGAGCAGGGTCCAATGCATGACATGAATCACATGAGACTAGTGTTGGATGCGGACGACGATGATAAGTCAGGAATGGTGGCACTACAACTGGAGATGTATAAGTAACTGCAGATTCCTCAAAAGTCAGTACATGTACGACCTGAGGTATGAGTAAAACCTCAAGACATCAGGATGATCAGAAGATGTATAGTAATGTTGAGATTCAAAGAATGTGACATGGGCGGACTTCAACGGGTTATCGGCGGAAAAAGATTCTATCATATTTAAATACACAAGAGATGGAAGCATTTCTGTTAACAAGCTATATATTAAGGAGGTGAAGGAGCATTCAGGTGGTAAGCTTGGCCCCTGGAAGTAGATTTGGAGGAACAAGGTGCCAACCAAGATAAAGTGTTTCTCTTGGTTGGTTGCCAAAAGAGCATGCTCCACACATGAGAAATTGAAAAGGAGGGGTTTCTATATTGCCTCTTGGTGCTCTCTCTGTAATGAGACTGAGGAAACCAACAACCACTTGTTCCTCCATTGCAGAGTGACAACACAATTGTGGAACCTTTTTTTGGGACTAACACATACATGAGAAATTGAAAAGGAGGGGTTTCTATATTGCCTCTTGGTGCTCTCTCTGTAATGAGACTGAGGAAACCAACAACCACTTGTTCCTCCATTGCAGAGTGACAACACAATTGTGGAACCTTTTTTTGGGACTAACACATACATGAGAAATTGAAAAGGAGGGGTTTCTATATTGCCTCTTGGTGCTCTCTCTGTAATGAGACTGAGGAAACCAACAACCACTTGTTCCTCCATTGCAGAGTGACAACACAATTGTGGAACCTTTTTTTGGGACTAACACATACATGAGAAATTGAAAAGGAGGGGTTTCTATATTGCCTCTTGGTGCTCTCTCTGTAATGAGACTGAGGAAACCAACAACCACTTGTTCCTCCATTGCAGAGTGACAACACAATTGTGGAACCTTTTTTTGG
>JAJONR010008458.1:0-55057 GCA_029582245.1 Solanum etuberosum | reverse complement strand
GCTGATCGTTTTTGGGTCTCTGTTCCCATTAGCTCTAGTTCTCTTCTATCTTCTCCTTCAATTCATCTGTTCTCCATTCTCTAGTTAATTGCAGGAAGAAAAAGATGGAAGAAATACAATGTTTGGAACAATCAATTTCTTCTCTACATCAAGATTTGTCAAGTTGATGTTTTTGCACATGGCTGCACTACAAACTTGAGTGTTTTCTGATTCTGTCAAGGGCACATTATGAGATTTTTGAGAGTTTTATTCATCTTGGAAGAGGTCCTCATGTTTATCATTGAGCTGCATGAAGAAAAAAAAAAAATTAAATGATGATCGTTAGATACAAAAGGGGAACACAACTAGAAGGTGTTGTGATTTGCAATCCTAAACCGCTATCCTCGGCTGCTACAAAAAAAGACTGAGAATCGCGCTAAAGTGGAGTTCAAAGATATGTTAGGTTAATATGTAAACGGGTTTTTGGGTGGGTTGAGTTTTTGTAACATAGATGGGTCGAGTCGTTGGGCTGGATTTTATAAAATTAGGTGGACCAATAAGATGAAGTCATTTGTCTAATTTAATGACTCATCATTTGCCATGTCAGCCGGCTGTTAAAAGAGGGCAATTTTAAACCTTAAAAAAACGTTGAGGGCATTTTTAAACCAAAAAGTGGAAGGAGGGCATTTTTGAACCATTTGGGATACGTTAAGGGCATTTTTAACCCTTTTCCTAAAATTAAATTGAATGGTTTGGACAATGATATGACTCACCTCATGGCTGCGTGTAGAATTTGGATTGGCCAGAGCCACAATTATTTGACTAGTACTAGTAATTGATGGTTCTTAGATGATGTAAATTTGTCGTATTGAGCACATCCTTGACCCGTGAGTACAAAATTTATACTCTTCTGTCTCTAATTACATGGAGTAATTTTCCTAGATAGTTATTCATGTTTGAAAAATTACCTAGTAATATAAAACTATATACTTGACATTTTGTTGTTTTTTATAGGGAAGAATAATGCCTTTTTCTATTAAAACCTCTTTTAATTTCACCATTCTCATTTTTTACACTATTGACACATTTTTCTTTTGTTGGGCTCTACTCTAAAGCAAGCCCTTTCAAAATTTCTCAACAGCCAGGGCCGAACCCAATAATAAGTAGCACTATAAAAAAAAAAGATATGAAATAGCAAATTATTAATTTAAATTAAATGTTATAGTCATAGTTTTTTTTATTTGTAATTCGCAGCAAATATTTCATGTTTTTTGTCATCTCATAGACTGAAATATACAAATGCAGGACCCATTTGTATACCGAAATATACAAATAGACCCAAATACATATTTTTTTAATGTATATGTATACCGAAATATACAGATTAATAGCCATAGCAAACATAAAATTTGTTATGGAGCGCAATTAAACAAACTATAGCTATAATATACAAATATGATTTTTATGTTTGCTGAAAGTTGCTCATAAAAAAAAAAAAAATTGGTTTCGGGTTCCAAATTGCTTACGGTCGGTTAACCCGACCCGATCTCAAAATCGTACGCAACTGAAGAGAGAGGTTTTCACTGAGAGACACCAGGGTTTCAAGAAACACCGCAAAACCCCTTCAAGAATTATTCTTCTTGGACGCAAAAAGAATGGTGGCCAAGAAGGGAGGAAGCAAAGGAGGAGGAGGAATGGGGGCAGCAGAAGATGCAGAGGAAGAATTGGCTCGTACCCCTTTGCAAGCTATTATCTTGGCTGATAGTTTCACCACAAAGTTCCGACCCATCACTCTTGAACGCCCTAAAGTAACCTTTCAATACCCTTATCTGCTTCTCCTTTTATTAAATTTGTATGGGTTTCAAGAACTTGGACTTCTATCAACAGTTGTCTTGTGGGATTTTTCTTTTAGGTGTCCCAGGCAGTCTGAATCTTTGTTTTTTTCGTAATAGTAAAACTTGAAGTATTAGTTTCTAAATTTCTAATCATATCTGAAGCAGACACCAACCATATCAAAGAATAATCCGTGTACAGCAGTACCAGTCCGATGTATTCGTCATGTTTGTTTGTCTTATTTTATTGAGCAGGAGCTTGCTTTAGGATTTTCAGTCTAAGGAATGAAATTGCATGCTCTGATTTTTACGGTGCTAATTGTATGAATAATTTAATTGTTAATACAAATTTGAAATGTGCCTATTCGAAGTATATGTATTGACAGATGTAGTGTTATAGGTGTATAATACAGGTTAATGGTTTTCGCATTGCAGGTACTGCTACCATTGGTCAATGCCCCTATGATAGATTATACCTTGGCATGGCTTGAATCTGCTGGCGTTGAAGAAGTTTTTGTTTTCTGTTGTGCTCATTCCAAGCAAGTGATTGATTATTTGGATAAGTCCAATTGGTTTGGCCAACCAAACTTTTCAGTCACAACGATCGAATCACACAATGCTATTAGTGCAGGAGATGCTTTGCGTTTAATCTATGAGCAACACGTGGTATGTAATGACATTTGCTTATCATCTTGCCATCTTCCCCTTAAATTAAAAATCAGTTAGTGGATGTTATAGTTTGTCATATTTATTGAACAAAAAAAGTACATGTTATCCTATGGTTTTCTATTTTAGTATACAACCGGTGATCTATCTAGAATTTTTAGGATCACATGGAAATAAGGGGTTTTGTCAACAAAGGCACAGGGAAATACTAAAAAAAAAAGTTTGATCCTAATGCCTGGGACTTTATCACGCAATTGGCATCCTGATCCTATCATGTAGATGCCTTAGGGTTAGATAAGTCGTTCCTACTATTGTTTGTGCATTTGAGGAGTGTGAATAATTATTACTAGTTTTAAAGGCTATAACCTGGTCAAATGAGAGATAACAGTAGAGACAGGGGAGGTTTGGGCATCAGAGATCTGAGGAAGCAGAACAACAATCTACTGAAGTGGCTTTGAAGATATATAATGAAGAGGGGCAAGCTCATGGAAGGATATTATCAAATGCAAATATGAAGATGAAATTGGTGCAACAATGTCAGTGCTAGTACTTAAGGGGTTGGGGTCTGGAGAACTATCAAAAACTTGTGGCTAATCCGTATATGAAAGTGGGAGATGGCAAAAGAACAAAATTCTGGGGAGATGCCTGGAATAAACAGATCCAATTGAAGGGGATCTTTCCAGATCTGTTCATACTATGCAACAACCCAGAGGCTAATGTCAAAGATTGTTGGACGCCATAGGGATGGAACTTGTTCACAGGGGCTTTAGCTATTTCCTTTAGATTCCGAAGGCACTAGCTTCTAGGTTGAGTCAATTAATTCACAGGGGCTTTCCAGTTGTCAAAAACGAATTCCACACAATGTTACAATAGGTAAATGTAATTGTTCTAAGATGCCTAAGTTAAAACAAGTGTAATTGTTATAGAACTTCTTCCATCCAAAACTAAAATTGGCCGTGTCCAGAGTACGGATCAACTCTTCTTATACCTGTTGTCGAATATGGATGTCGATTCATGATCTTAAGAAAACATTTTTTACATATTTAAAAAGGACATAAAAATAAATCACAATTTCATGTTAAAGGTACTAAGAAATTTTATGAGATTTTTTAGTAAAATTTTTTGGACTCCCCAAATAGTTATATCACCATTCTTTTGGGATGAAGGGAGTGGCTTTTTCACATGATGCACAAATCATTGGGAACAGGCAACAATAGTTTTGCAAATCATAGATCAAAGACTCCTCTTGATTCTTCTGTCTTTGTTCTTTTGTCACCCTCTCTGTGCGCATTTTGGTGTGTACCTACAAGTGGTTTAAAGATTCTAATGAACATATTTTCTCTAAACTCTACCATCACTTCCTCTTTAATAACTTCCTGCGAAATGGGAAATAGAAAAGCACTAATATACTTGCTTACCCTTCCTTTGGACGGATACATATGGAAAGCCTAAGATAGCTGTAAATGCATAATCTAACATGACTTTATCTGAGAAGAACTTGGTTGGAGTCTTAGATTAATCATTATGACGTTGTGTATTTGCAATCCGTGATGCAAACATTGTTTGCTTAGGAGATAGAATTGTAAAATGAATCAAACAGGGATGAAAACCATGGGAGATCATGGTTCAAAACTTAGTCGAGGCAAAAATGCAAGGTGATATCTTCCCATTAGCCTTGGTGAATAGAGTTGTGTGGTGCTTGTGCCGGTGAAGGTAGTAGGTACCTGGTAAAATAGTTGAGGCACACACAAGTTGATCCGAACACCACCGTTATGGAAAAGATCAAAGTCGACATTGAACAGTGTGTGCAGTCCATGTTTGTTTTCGGAGATGAGGAAGATGTTTTCCTCTCCTCTTTGTGTTCACTGTTCTCTGTGTGCTTAAACTTGTAGACTTAATATTGTTGAATTTGGAGTAATCTTTTGTCAATGTGATTAGTTGACTCAACTTTTTGGCTTTTGAAGATACGTGGTGATTTTATCCTCGTCAGTGGAGATACTGTGAGCAACATGTCACTATCACAGGCACTTAAGGAACATAAGGAGAGACGAAGAAAGGATAGCAATGCTGTAATGACCATGGTCATTAAACAATCAAAGGCTTCACCTGTAACTCGCCAATCTCGTCTTGGAACTGAAGAGCTTTTTATGGTAATTGATCCAGAGACGAAGCAGCTGCTGTATTATGAAGACAGGGGAGATAATGTAAAAGGATATTTGTCTCTTGACAAGGCATTGCTCACTGATAATACTTCCATTTCCCTTCAAAATGACAAGCAGGTTTGTTTTGTTAATCTTGTTATAATAGTCTAGTCTTGCTACTAGTTTGAGCAATATTCTTGATAATCTGTGTTGCATGATCTAGTTTTAATTACTTGAGAAAGATGAGGTCATTGGATGAGCTGTACGAGTGGTTGCCTTTTCTATTCCTCTCCTGCTTGAATTTTATTAACAATGTTATTTACAGATTACATCTGCCAAAACAATTTTTTTGTTTTAATTTCAATGCAAATGTTTTGCAATAGTCAGTATTTGTGGTTCATATATTTGTTTTGCCTCAATAAAAATGGCGGAGTTTAACATAGTTTAGGTATTGCATCTGGTGAGGTTTATTTACTTTCCTTTGTTGACTTCACTAACTTGTTATTTACTCATGGTTTTAAATGCCATTGTTTCTTCTTTCCTAGTAAAAACCTTCATTAATAGATGAACTAGTAAGAAAAGTCATAGTTTCTTGTAGCTAAATTCACTCTTCACATGTGATGCTATTCTTCCTTCCATCATCTTATTTTGGAGAAGGCTCCTGATTATTGTCATTTCTTTCTATTTATTTTTGTGATGAATGATTGGTAAGTGTTGGTTGCAGGATTGCTACATTGACATTTGCTCCCCAGAAGTTTTGAGTCTCTTCACGGATAATTTTGACTATCAACATTTGCGGCGTGATTTCGTCAAGGGGTTACTCGTCGATGATGTATGTATAATCCTTTGTATTTCTCTTGACGAATGCTGTCCTTCTACCCAAGAAAAAGTGAGAAGGTCAAGCGAAAACATAATTCCAAGTATGCATTGAAAAAATGTTCCTAGTGTGGTTTCACCCCAAAAGCTTGCTACTGGTTTTGAATGGTTTGTGTATGGCGATGTCTTCACTCGTAAATTTTCGCATTGTGTAATGGGGATGCCAAAAGAATGAATTAGTTATTATTGAACCTAAGTAAGTAAATAGATATAATCGTTTCATTACAATTTTGGTGAACCCGTTCTCTTGCCCCGTAAGTTCACTTAAGTTCATGTAAAAAAAATTATCCTAAAATTGGGATCTACGTGCACGAGGAGGTAGGGTAGGAATCTGTAATGACCCATTCTTAAAGTTTAGCTGGATTCTTATGTTCTTTTACATAGTATGAAAGTACGTTGAGTTGTTGTATTTGAGTATCACCGATACCTTTCATGTGTATGGAATGATTGAGACGAATCTGGTCCGCATGTTATGAGGCGTGTTGGAGAGGTAAGTAGATAAATAAAAGTTTTTAAAAATATTTTAAGCTTTCGGTACTACTCACTATAGCATACTCATTAAAAAGTCTAGTTGTGGCCTTTTGCTTTCAAACTTAAAGAAGCGGAAACAGAGTCAAGTGCATCCAATATAGTTTAGCCAAGTTCAAGTGACATGGTACTGTCCATCTTTCATGGTCAGTTTCTTTAGCTATGAATATATCAATTGAAATCTCTCTCCTGTTTGCGTTGCTGAGCATCTCTTCTTGCTTCCTACATCCATATCTTTATCCTCAACTTACTTTTTCTTTTTTCAGATAATGGGTTATAAAATCTACACTCATGAAATTCATTCAAGTTATGCGGCTAGAATTGACAATTATAGAAGTTACCACACCATTAGCAAGGACATAATTCAGCGGTGGACATATCCCTTGGTGCCTGATGTCCAGTTTTTTGGAAATTCTGCTACTAAATTGGAAAGGCAGGGCATGTATCGAGCACCTGGTAAGGACCAATTCCATCTTATATTCTCGCTTACTAGAACATGTTGCTAATGGATTAACTTAGGATGGACATTTTGAAGATGGAAATATTGAATAACAATTTATGGTATTCTCTACTTTTTGGTAGATGGATTGTATACATGAGTTTTTTCCCACATTAATAAAATTATTTACCGTATCAAAAGAAATATTGAATATCAATTTCAAAACTGCGGCTAACTTAGCTGCTGAGCAAGAAAGACTGATGGATGGAAATTTAAAGGACATGTAATGGCTTCAAAAAATGTGGTAATCTAACAGGTTTTGCTGTTCACTGGATTTAACTTTTATTGCTTTAGTATCTGATGTGCTTGTTGTTGAGGATTCGTGTAGCTGACCCCATCTAGTTTGAGATGGAGGTCTAGTATTTTTTCTTATAGCATCTGATGTCCTTGTAAGTTGCAAGGTTTCGCTGCTAGAACACATGCTATTGCGAGGTTTTGCTGCTAATTTATGCTCATATCATCTTGGATGGAATTTTTTTGTGAAAATGGTATAGGTGATCTAGATTTTGTCATTTTTTCTGGACTCTTTTAACATTGTTGTTTACCTGCCATTTCTTAGAAATTAAGCAATCCCGCTCATCGAAAATTGGTCCCTTTACTGTCATTGGGTCTGGAACCAGTATTGGGAACAACACAGAGATTTCGAATTCAGTTGTTGGGGAAGGTTGCTCAATTGGGTCAAATGTCACTATAGAAAGTTGCTATATATGGCATAATGTCACTATTAAAGATGGCTGCAAATTGAAGCACTCAATAGTTTGCGACGGTGTGACAATGAAGTCTGGAGCAGTTCTAGAGCCTGGTGTCGTCTTGTCTTTTAAGGTAAGTGCCTCTAAAGAACCAAGAATACACACTTCTTTTTTCTGGATGTACTAGTTAGACCTGTATTTGATGAATTTCAATTAAGCAATTCACACATCGTAACGTTGCCTCAAGACATCATCTCTTAGGAGGCGGAGACGAGATTATTCATGTTAAGCTTTCTTGGCGGTTCTTTCCGGACAGGGAGTGTACCTTTATATGTTTCTTGCTTTTGACTAAGATCTGGTGCCACTTCTTTAAGCATTTCTTTGTCAATAAATTGGTCAGTTCGAATGAATCTATGGTAAATCATATCAGGGGTTTCACCCTTCCTCAATGCCATGGTTTCCTCATCGTCAAAGGGATATATTAAACTGAAACCAGAAATTTGACACTTAAGATCAGGCTTCTATCTTATGCTTAACTCATATACTGAAGTCATGAGTTGTGTCATAGAAGGTTATTCTACTTGACCATGGAGGTAGCACTTCTAACTTAAAAGAATTTAGACCTTGCAAAATTAATAGTGAGGCAGAGATCTTATGTCACATTTGAATTCTTGATTAGATATGAATGTTTCTTAATTACCCTAGATTGTTTCTGCTTACTACAATATGTCCTATTTTTCCCCCTCATAATTTGCCTTTGCCTTAGAGCACCACTTGTGGGATCACACTGAGTATGTTGTTGTATAATTTGCCTTTGCCCCCCCGGTAACGGTTCTTGATTGAACTTAATAACTGTTGCATACCGATGTCGCACACTCGTGTACCTAGTTTTCCTTTCTTTTAGGCTGCACCAACATATTTGTCTGTTTGATAACCCCAGCCTTTCCCTTTTTTTGTACTTTGAAATGATAGCATCTATCCTCCTCAGGTTGTGATTGGCAGGAATTTCCTTGTACCTGCTTACTCCAAGGTATCTTTACATCAGCAACCTATCAAGCAAGATAGTGATGAGGAACTGGAATATGCTGACAATAGTAGTGGGATCACTGAAAGTCCATGTAACTTTTCTGACTTTTGAATATTGTATTTTGGTGAAGTGAGATAATAAATTTGGCTCGTATTTTTCTATATTGTACCATAGATGATAGACACCCAGGTGGAATGATGTTGGCGTTTTTACACATTCTTGTCTCTTCGTCTACACTTCTTGAATTTTGATTAGCCCTGAGGACTTCCACACAAATATGCACTCCTGAAAACTGTTACTTAGATCGAAGCACGGTAGGAAAAAACAATTATTATCTATGCTTGAGAATGGTTTCTCAGTTATGCAAATAATCATCATAGACTCCTACACCAAATTACTTAACCTAGTTTCTTTCCTATTCCGTCCTAAATTCTAGATTTTCCCAAAATAGGGAAGTTCAGAATCTTCAATAATTTTGACAAAACTCAAATTTAGGGCAGAATAGGAGCGAAACTATGGTAAGTAATTTGACATCGGAGAAATATGACTAGATGGCCCACCGAGAGGAGTCTACTAATGTTATGAGGCTTATGTTGGATTTTTCTGAAGTAGCTTAAAATTTCGAAAGACAATCAAATCAATATGTTGCACTTAAATGTGGAATCCTCCATTTATTTTCATTTTTTTGGTTTTGGGACAATGTCATAAAAGTTAAAAGTTTGAACACATTTAGAGACTTGGAACAGGGTGAAGTGCTTCTAAACAACCCAAGGCAACCACAACAACTACATTAATATACCCAGTGAAGTCCCACACAGTGGGGTCTGGGGAGGGTAGAGTGTACGCAGTTCTTATTTTCTACCTCAGAGGGGAGGTAGAGAGGTTGTTTCTGATAGACCTCCGGTTCGAGGCAAAAGAAGTCTAGAAAAACATAATGGAAGTACAAGAGACTATAGACAGTATCAAAAACAATAGATAGTAACCGAACAATACTACAACAAAATAATACTACAAACGAACTACACGAAATAATAAGATAGTAACAGAAATCGAAGAATAAGAAACCACAGTAGTAGTCCTACAACCTTGATAAGTGAGGGCAAACATGAAGGGATATAGTTCCATGGGCCTACCACCTCAATAGAAGTGTCAACACCTTTGATAGGTGAAGTATTTATAGGAAGCACCTTGGTAGGTGATGTTTATTCCATGCAGGCTTTAGACTTTGGCTTGTCTGTCATGTACGTCCCAACAGAGTTCCGTGCATGTTGAAACCTTCAATTTTGTCTTCAGAATATTTTCTTTTAGCCTTTTTCTGAGCATTTGATTATATCGGATTTTTATAATTAAAAATTTGTGAGATTATTATTTATAGATATAATAAATAATTTTTGTACATTTTTGGATGTATATTACATATTTCCATAATATTTATATTTTATCTTATGGCGTTACTTGGAAGAAAGTCTTCTCGTTGGCTGCCCAACTGCCTTGGGGATATTGGCCTGCCCATTATAAATAAAGTTCTACCTTTTTTGGTGTTGGAGGAGTAATTGATTCGAAATGTTGCAATTCTCAGTTCGGTAGAGTCAAACTAGTTTCCTGTCTGCTAGACATTAAACTATGAGTCCTAAAATGTGCATCTTGTGCTTGTTGGTAAATGATGTCGTCTGGTGTTTTTTAATTTGTTGTTGTTATTACTGTTATATGGTTTTTATAAGATTCTCTATAATTTATGAATTAACGATCCTTAAATTGATTTACCTCAGCTGTTTCTGGTACTTTGGACCTATTGAATGAGGAAGAGAGGACTGAGTTACCTGACTCACAAGAGTATGAGGTAAGTTTTAAGGCTTGCTGCTAAAATTACTTCTCAAATAAAGACTGAGCACAAAATGCTTCTTTGAAAGAGTACTTCTTGGAAAAGCTATTTTGACGAATGTGTTTCTCTTTTTGAAACTGAAACTGATGTGCTTCTCAGTAAGAAATTTTAGAAGTTTGTTCAAATAGACTTTTAGTTAGCATACTATCGCATGTATTTGATCAAATTAGAGGTCTACATAGGACATTGACATTGCAGGTATCTTGCACCCCTCAGATGTGATCGTTTTGTTGTCTTATCCTGTTTGTATGTCCGCACATCCATATTAACATATGTATTTTTACGACACTCATCTTGGGGATATGTTGGGCTTCTAGGGTCCAATAGACACACTCCCATATAACATTGTTGGTGTCACATTGTTTTATAGAATTTACTTTCAATTTCTTAGCATCTTTATGATCCCCCCCCCCTCCAACTCTCTCCATTTCAACCTTCTAATTAGAATTTGTGTGTTACATCTTCATCTTTCATGCCATTCTCCTGGAAGATTGTAGCCTAGATATCTGAATTGTCTGCATTCAGGAACCACAACTCCGTCAAATCTTACATCAACTTTATTCTTCTTATGGAGGCTAAACTTGGGTGCACTTATTCTGTCATACTTTTACTTATCCTTAAATCCTTATTACTCACTGTAATGCTTCAATTGTACTTTGCTTGTATCTCAGTGCAACTAGACCTTGAAAATTAGCTACTTTCTAGTCGATCAGGTTCCTCTAACCCTTATGTCTTGATGGACTCTTTGTTCTTGTAATCTTTGGATGTGTTGTATTCATCTCTTTCTGGTCTGAGATATTGTAAATGTTCGGAAATGTGAGTCTCAACATCTCTTCTCATAATCAGTTGTGACTCCAGTAGTTGATTCTACTGTCATTCCCTACCATCAAAGTTATGTTGCCGATGAAGTCTTCTGCTTCCTTAATGGGACTTAGTTGAAAATTTAGAGATGTTTTCACCTCATGTCCCTCCTCTCCCCTTCCAACCAATTTCTTTGGATACATAACGTCCTCCCTGCCGACTAAGTGAGACTTCCTACCCTGTTTGTTGAAATAGAAAGTTTTTTTGAGAAAAACATAGAAAGTTCTTTTAGATCCTTTTCAATTTATTTGTGACACTGATCGTGTGCTTGAAGCTGCGTTATGAAGTCGTGTAGGTGTTAATCAGTCTTTGAGTTTCTGTCCATAGGTGCCCAAGATGGGAAACAAATGGAAAGAGATGCTTTAAAACACCTGTCTGAAATTCTTAAAAAAAAGAAAGAAGGAAAAACAAAAGTCACCTGTGTGAAATTCTGTATCTTGTTTGAAAAGACAAAGCTGTTATGATGCGTTAGTTGTTTGTTTCTTATACCTTATCCTGATTTTCCAGGTTGGTGATGGTGGAGTAGGTTTCATATGGCTAGTCAGTGAGGCTGGACAGGAAGAAGAATGGAGACATTCTGTTGCACCAATTCCTGTGGATAAACTTGTTGCGATCATGCAAATCTCTAATGATGAAGCGGATTTACCAAATGAAGATGGTGCTTTTCTTCCACCTTCTGGAGAACTGGGACTTGACTCTATTACTAATGATTCCAATGAAGACGCTGAAGACATTAGAGATGACTCTGTGATTTTTGAAAGAGAAGTAGGTTTTGATGGGAATATTTATGATCATTTCGTAGAACTGTATCATAGATTAAGATTTCCTTTCCATTTGTTACTACAGGTTGAAGCAACTTTTCAAAGGGCTGTAGAGGAAGATGTAACAGATGACCATGTAATCTTAGAAGTTAATTCATTGCGGTATGTTAACTAGAATTCAATCAATATCTTATATTCTTGAGTATGGTGCCTTGAGAAAAGCTCTTTTCATGGAATTAACTTTTGCTCTTCCCTCCTGTTGGCTCCAGTTGCTGCATTATTTCATGCCAGTTTTACTACAAGATTTCCACTTTCTGTATATTCTGTAGGGTGATAAGTGTGCACCCAAAAGTTCCATCTCACCCTTTGGACAAGTTCTTTAATATCTGCTTGTATTTACCAAAGAGGGTCGAAGTGCTACTTGGCTTAGTGTATCTTTGCAAGATTAAAGCAGCATTTTTCCTCTCCTCCTTCTGTCTTCTGTTTCTTTTTCTATTTTTATCTTATCATCTTCAAGTATGTATTTGGCTGTCCTACTTTGTTGCCTGTCTCCTGCAAGAGAGTGTTCTGCTTCTCGTCTTTGACCTTTCCTTTCATTACTGTACTCCTCTACACTGTATATGCAGACTTACCCTGAACGAATTCCCTGGTCTCATGTTGTTTGTCTTACTCTGGTTAGACCCAAAATTTCTGAGTGCAATTGAAAGTACATAAGAGGATGAATTGAGTACTAGAAAGTATTATTAAGTAAACATAAATATGGAAACCTCCAGATTATTTGTAGATAGTGCAGAGCAAATTTGTGCCCCTTTACCTCAACTACTTGCATTTATCTCTTGTAAATTTTCACATTTGCTATCTCTCTGCACTATCCTTATTTATTTCTGATGGTAGAAGGAGAAACATATTGCCATAGGAAGAAAGACTAGTGAATTGAGGCTTGGTTGTTGTTGTTGCATTTTAATTGCTGTCTTCATTCAGAAGTAATTCGCAAGATCGTGCACAATCTGTTATTTGTCAGAAGTCTTTATTTTTGTATATGGTTAGTACTAAATTTTTGTCGCAGGACTATCTATGCTTGTCCAACATACCAAACGACCCCTTAGTGAAAATGTAAAGACAGTAGAATCTTTAGTGCTAAATAAGCTTTAGCTTTGGAGAAATGCTTTGCAGGACATAGATGTGATTCAAATGCCAAATCTCTCTCATTGTCTGTCTTGCACAAAAAAATAAACTCTATTGTGCGATCTTCTGTGTTCAGATTGTTTATGCCTTCCTTCTCTATTTCATTGCAGGTTGTCATACAATATGGCATCTGCAGATTGTGCTGGTGCTTTATTTTATTCGGTGATGAAATTGGCACTGGATGCTCCACATGACTTGCCTAGTAAGTTTTCCTACTATTTTTGTGTTTCACAATAAGCCAGGTTGTTGTAATCATCTGTTCGGTTGCTTTTTCTATTGCAACTTGACACAGATTGCTGGATTTATGGCATTCTGTGGTGAGCGGTGCTAGTTTTCCTGTCTTCATCAAAGAGAAGAGAAATTACTTTCTATAGTGTAGATTCAGATTCACTTTGTCAACTTGGATGTCCACTAAATGGACATCTGTTGCATTAATTCAAAGATCATTTGATATGCATGTCAAGCATTGAAGCACTATTCCCTTAAAGCTATAAGCCAATTACAAATAAAACTTTTTAGGTCAATAACATTGTCTTTTGGCTTCCATTTCCAGTTTATGAGATTAATTTTCTACTCTTTGTTGATGTTCTGTTGTTTGCTGTGCATGTGCATTTGTACTTGTATGTTTGTATTTTGCTTTTTAAATATGATATGGTTTAGATACTGAGTTTTAAGTATTCATTTCCATCACTTTCTTGATCTCAGACACTAATATCTTGGCAAGATATAAAGAATTTAGCTGGATGCACTTTCTTCCATCTTTTTTTTTCTTCACTCTTTTCTTTCTGGAGGTGGCCTATATTTTGTCTAGTTTTTTATGCTTTTTTTTGTCCGCTTATGTCATATGGTTTGTGTATTCATCACATATATATATTTATATATATTCTTTTTCAGATGAATTGTACAAGAATGTTATCTCCACAGTTAGAAAATGGAAAAAGCTTCTGAAATATTACTTGCCAAGCATTGATGAAGAGGTAAAGAAACTTCCTCTCTCTCTCCAAAACAGGTAAACTAAAATAAAGTAATGAATTTTTTTTTACCAGCCTGAGGCGCTATAGGTAGTGAAAATTAATTACGTAATTAAATTGGACCAGAGGTGTGTTAACTTGCCACCTATCTGTTGGCTGTTTATCTTACCCAAAGAAATGTTGGTTCTTAAAAATCACAGGGGTAAATGTTTTTCCATAAGTTATGATGTTTGGTAACTATTTCACATTTTTGGTGCTCATGAATATTCTGACTTTGATTGTCAGATTGAAGTAATTTTGAAGTTTGAAGAAATGTGCTTGGAGTCTGCCAGGGAATATTCTCCATTATTTGTACAGGTATGCTGTTTCGTTCTTAGAAGTTGCTTCAGTTTTGCAGTCAATTGTTAGAGGATTGAATTATTCTTTCCAGTTGTTTGGCTGTTAGATGTGCGTAGCAAAGGGTTAGATCTACACAATCTATAATACAATCTTGTTGTCTACTTGTCTTAACAAGTAAGAAGCAATTCATTTTGGAAGTTGTTAATAGTGTTAAAGATGGTCTATATGAATAATACTTGTAAAGGAACACTAAATGAATATTTTAAAATTTTTATTTCACAATTTGCTGTCTCAAATTCTGATTGTAGATTTGCTTTTGCTGTGTTGGCATGATGTGTGGTGTTCTAAAGAGCCTTATACTCCACTGCTAGCTGAATGTCCTTGTTTTATTTGGACTATTACTGAGAAGAGAGTTGAAAATGTTGTCGAGGAAAGAGTTGAAGTTCCCTTGCTTTTGTCCCCTTGCCGACAACTCGTTGCACCTTAGTGTCCATTTGCAATTTACTGCCTTCCCACATCAATTAAATAAGAGAAACAAGGGCCATTGAGGGTAAGTGGCTATGAAGATATGTGGTTGATGTCACACCCTAAATCTGGAGAAAACACCAATGCCTGTACCTTACCATCGAGCAAACCAACACTCATTTTATGCTTAGGCTTAGACAGCTATGCATCATGATAACAGAAATGTTAGAACCTGAATTCATAAAACTTGTGGCTCATTAACCTTAAAATCATTTAGAACTTCTATACTAATCCATGAAATACACACAATACAATTCTGAACATAATTACACGACCCTCAATGAACTTGGAACTTCTAATGACAAGGATTATATAATGCATACAACTAAGTAGATATGGGTGTGGTAACAAGGCTTATTATACAATCCTGGAGGAGTCAAATGCCAGCCTAATCTGCTTCCCCTAATTTTCCATTTGCGCCTGCAAAAGGGAAAAAACAACAATATGGCCCAAACAAGGCTGAGTACATTCACTATATGTGACAACTCTCCAATTCACCAGATGAAGCTTCCTATCGCCTTCCGCTGTGTCTCATAAAAAGTTACACTAAAGTCTTTCCAACCTCTCAGTCACTTCGCCAGGGGCTTGCAAAAGTGACATGAAATATGTAGATATGCTAGAAAGAGTACTTTTGAACTTGTTCGACAAGTACCTCTTTTGCTATCCCCGCAAGCCACTTCTTTACTCTATTGAACAATGTATTACACACTGCAAGATCTTTGCTTGAATAAATCAACAGACCAAAGATGGACGGGAACACCCCACCAAATTCAGTCACAGTCTTGCCGGTAAAGCGAGAATCAGAAAACCCTTCCCTTATTCAAACGCTTTTTGTGTTATCACACAACTTCTCTTGTTTGATCATGTATACTGCATCTGACCTACTTAAATATCCCCTATTCAATCTAACCTATATATCATTCCTCTATTTTGTCCCTCCACAGATTTTGCATCATCTGTACGATCAGGATATTATACAAGAAGAGGCAATACTTGACTGGGCTTCTGAAAAGGAAGGAGCAGAGGAGTCGGATAAGATTTTTGTCAAGCAATCAGAAAAATTTATTCAGGTTTGTAGTCACAGCACTTGTAAGTTTGCATTAGATGACCTGCCAGTATTGAACAGTAACCTCAAAGATTCATTGGTCTATTTCGATGATTGATCTGCTTAACCTATCTTGTCATTCCATCCCAACCTCTCCCCACCCCCTGATCCCCAATGCTCAGGAAAGAAATGACAAGTAATTTACTAACTTGTAAATTGAAAAAAGAGAAGAAAAGTAAAGTTTGTCTTTTCAATATTGCCCGCTTTACTACTTGAATCATGCATGCACCTTGTGAACTCTGAATTTTTTTTGCAGTGGCTCAAGGAAGCATCTGAAGAAGAGGACGAGGATTGACACAGTTATTCGAGACCGTAAATTTAAAGCTGTTCCAACTACCTACAGCTACCTCACAGTTTGCCCTTAGATGAACGTGGTGTGGTACTCACCACTCAGAAACCTGACACAGCTGAGAATCAAAACCTTAACCTCCTTCTCCGTCGCATAACCTAAATGTGTCATTCATACCCTTTTTCATCACTTGTATAATCATCAAATAATTCATCTATAGTGAAACTGAGGTCCAATTTAGTCTGTAGTCTCTTCTGTAGCAATTGCAGAGGTCAGTTTTGTTTCAATAGAATTGTCTCGAGGAAACTTCAAGATGTCGACTGTGTGCGGAAATGTCAAGTAGTGAAGGATTAGTTGCAATGTAGCTTAAGATGTTGGAAGGAGACATTGTTTCCTACTAGGTAATTGGCAGTTCTATGCCATAAAACAACATTCGAGCTTCTATATATTGATTTTTTCACTGAATCCTTAGAACCGCTTTGTTGTAACTATGACACCTTTTGGTGTCTTCTTGAGTATCTCACAAGAGCTTGTTTTATGTTATCGCTGTTGTATATTAACTTTTTCCTTCTCTGTTTATAGTTCTCAATTTTTCTTTTCTGAAATCCTCATTACCCTGCTAAAATACTGTTAAAGTTGTTTCAGTAGGAACAGCTTCATTTAATGATTTTCTTGGTTTTTCCCAGGGGCAGTGTAAATGTGTCTTCACATAATCAGTGCAATTTAACTTGGTGTTGAAGATCATCACTCGTCTTATTTTCAAGTTATTAATTTCATGTTTATGGTTGGTTACTTTTAATTACCTTTAAAGTGACTTGAGTGAGTAGAAATTTTTACACTCTCGATGCATAGAAGTTGAAGCGTATCTTATTTATTAGTGTGTTGGCCAACCAAATAAGTAGTTTCTAAAAGCATCTAATAGAACTTAAGCCACAATTAGCAATATGATCCACGAATGAGAAAAGGAAAAGAAATCAATAATTCTTTTGAACTGGCTATATGATGCCAATTTCATAACATTGCAACGTGTTTCAACAAGTATTAGATGATCTATAAATGTTTTCTTCATTTTTGTGTTCCAGACAACAAACGTTGCCATCATCGCTTACGAATATGGAAGTTTTAAGGAACCTTTGCCAATATAGTTGCGCCGAATAAAGATGCCTTGTACACCATTTTGGTGTATTCACTTCCTAGAATGTTTCATGAGTGCTAGTTGACTACTCTTTTCAAATTTACATCTCCTCATGTTGGTATTATTTGGCATGTAAGCAAATTTGTATTCATTTTTGGAAAAGAAATGACCATCAGAGGTGAAACATCAGGACCAAAATGAGACCAATAGGCGCAATTTACACTTCCAGGTTTTTACGTGATTAAATACATATCCAGCAATATCATGAACTGTGATCTTTAAAAACAATTAAAAATCGAATAATGTAATCTCAGACTCGAGTTAGCCATTAGAGTTAAGAAGCAGTGAGGTACAAACAAAATAATCTGAAAGCCTCAACTATTCTTGTATAGGTTTACAGGACATGTATTCATTGCATCAGGCCAATACTCTAACTTGAAAAGCATACTTGACTATGGTTCAGATTCACAAAGTCAAAAGGCAGAAGCCAAAAGAGGCAGAATGTACATGGAACACCAACTCACAGCCATGACTAATACAGAAGAAAGAGCAACTTTACAGATAGTCAGAAAATATGATATTAATAGTGCCTTCCAAACAAACCATTCAGCTAAAAAGATGGCCTTTCCTTGCAGCTCTCATGTGACATTTGCCATCTTGATCTGTTGTTGACTACATCCTCAGTATTTCATTTCATCTTTACTACATCCTTTTCAATGGTTGACAATTGTTTTCAAATTTTCCCAACCTCAACAGGACAGGTAATGAAAAAGGGCAATTTCCGGTGAAAGGCCAAAATTTTATGATTAACATCAAACTCAAAACAAGAAACATACTTCTGTTGTTAGTATACTTTTTTTAGTATATTGTGCAATCTTACCTGTAAAAAGAGGTAGGAAATTGCCCTTGGATTTCACCAGCGATAAGGTTAAAGGACTACTTAAGAACCAGTAGTCTTGATTGGGGGCATAATAAGAACGGCATCAACATTGAGGACTAAACCATTACATTGGGATATTATGGAGCATTTCGGTAATTAACTCACGATTTTTTGATAATATTATAAATGATCACTGATATGTGAAACAAACTTCCTTACACGATTCCCGCTAATCCAATAGCATCTCCTTCATCGGTCTTGGATTCCAAAGCAGGAGTTACATTTCGAGGTTTTGCTGAAGAATGAGTCGGAATCACAAGTAAATTAGCATCTTAAAAAACTAAAATTCTAGGTTTATATGGACAAGACAGGAGAAAAAACAAGGCGTTTTATTGAAGTCTACTCACTTGAAACATTTGTGATGACATTAACGCTTTTTTGAGCAGCGAGAGCTTTTAATTTGTTTCCGGTTGCTAACAGCAGGAAGCTCTTCATGTGCTGTTTCTGCTCCTTAGGACTAGCAGTCTTGGTCAAAGCTTCCTCAAAGGCGAGAAGATCTTGGGATGTAATGCAAGGGAGAGAGAGTAAAATCTGCAGGCAAAAATTTGTATGAATTATATTGAATAGTAGACATGAGATAGAATGCTTTCAGTGAGGTAAACTTCAGTATGATTGCTATTGAAGATAGCAAAAACACTTTATAACTAAGAATAAGAGCTCTTTCTTTTTTGTTGACTTTTAGCCATGTGTGTCATCGTCTATGAGCATGTGTCCCGATGTAACATATGTTTTTCAGTTATGGGTATACTCGGAGCAATTTCAATAAATCAACAGAAAAGGAGAAAAAGATAAGATGCAATTTTAAGAATTTCTGGGATATATTTGGTTAAATAAATTGAAAAATGTGTTTTTGTTCTTAAGAAACCAGGGGTAAAAACTTGCATGAGAATTGCTAACTTTTGACTAGTAATAAAACAATTTGTTATATCCAAAAGCTAATAGCCTTTTAACAATATTATGAATAAAGGTGAGAATAAATGCAAATGGATAAGCACAATCGCTAGAATTCTATCTTTAAAATACCAGACAAAAAGAAAGAATAATTGCAATGAACATAGGGTGATACCACAAGCAACTGAAAAGTGTGAGATCCAAATAACCTGTCGCGGTGCTGGGTGTTTATCAGCAAGATAAATGAAAATTTCACGACAAAGCGCAACTAAATCAGCACTGATGAAAGCATTTGACTCCAGAGCCAGAGCTTGTATTGTTGCAGGGAACAAATCTTTACAAACGAAGTCCCGAAGCTCCATATTAGTTGTTGAAATAGCCAAGAGGATTACAGCTCCACAAAATGAAGAAACTTTAGTTACAGCTTCACCATCTGTCCATCTTAGAGCCTCTAAACTGATCTGCAAGGCTGGAAGTGCTATGCTTTTATGCATCAATACAAATCTGCGCATACATCACAAAGGTCAAGATTGAGAACAACAGAAGAATGTAGACTAGAGAACTACTTCCACACACTAAGCAACTTAAAATTGACAACTTCCACATACCCAACCATGGAGCTTGTGGCAAATGCAGCCAAGTCTTTAAGTGATAACTCATCCACTCGGCTCACATGGCCAGATGGCTCCAATGAAGGAAGTCCAGCATTGAGTGTGGGTGAAGCAAAAACTGAGAGGATTGAACACGTCTCGCGAGTTAGATCTCGCAGGAGCTTTTCCTCCATTACTTCCACTTTCAAGTCTGAGCCATCGACTATGCCATGCAGATCAGGAACCTTTGCTCTACCTTCCTGTAAGAGACTAGACCACGAATAGCTAAGAACTTGCTGAGAATGGATGAGTAACGGGTGCAAGAGCTTTTCCAGCCATGCCTCCCACATATCTGAAGGGCAATTTTTAATCAAGGGGATCAACACTAAATGAACAAGCAGCCTTAAGTGCCTGAACTCCATATGTTGTATGTTCTCCATCAAGGCTAAAGTAACAGACTGAGAGTCTAAGCATTTGAACAAAGGATCCCCAATGGTTGCTGATAAGCCCAGTACATTGTACCTAAAGCCAAAAAAATGTATTAACAAAACCAGACTACTAAATGGTGCGGAGAATATGATCAAGTTAATAAAAGTGCTCTCTTTAACAACTTAAAGCTTTTAGATGAGACAGTCACATATTTCACCACGATATCAAAGTAAGCAGAGGTCCTGGGATGAGTCTCCCGCCAACCTTATCGAAAGAATTCCCATGTGCTTGACCCATGAACAAAGAATCATGCCACAGCCCACACGTGAGGGAGGTGTTGAGAATATAAAAGCAACTAAAATGTGTTATCTTTACCAGCTTAAGCTTTCAACAAATGGAAACATGAAACTGATTGATTCCCAAGAGCATGGAGTAGAAGTGTATAACACACACACACACACAGAGGCAGATCAATAGTTTTAATACTCACACACTAGAGATAGGAGATTGTTTATGATAGATCTTATAGGCACTTCACAGAGAATTAAGTGAAAAATTTAAATAAAGAAAGGAGAATTCTGGACAACAAGACACTTCAATATAAATTTTAAATAGTAAAGATGCTAGTGCAATTCAAGACATCAATTTTAATTTGCTAGCAAAAGATAATATAGCATCAATACAATGTAAAGTGATTAGAGATTGGCTTAAAATAGTCCATAGATAAGAATGCAGTGCTTTCCTTTTAAACATAAGAAGAAGTTAACAGAACTTGCAAGGGTAATCTTTGTCTTCACAATGTTCTTTCTCGTCTTTTTTTTCCCTACTAATATGGAGAGAGGGACTGGGCGTGAGGCATTTCCTGGTTCCCCCTCTCTTGTCATAAGATCAGAAAAAGAGCTGCAGGCAGAAAGAACCTAGGAATGTTAATTCCAGTCTGCTCGTCCACAAAGATTTAAATGAGAATTGCCATATCACCTAAGGTAGAACTTCATGATAGCTTTTGAAAAGACATTATTTTAACTGTCAGTTTTAGAGATTCAGAATAACAGCAACATACCCACTATCTCTGATACCTTTCAGCCAGTTGCGGATATCAGCTTCATTTGGCTCCGCATAAGCTTCTCTACTCATATCGAATGGAGATCCATCAGTAAAACTTAGAGTACCTTTAGGCAATTTAACATTACCTCCCCCAAAAAGACTGGCCCTTTCAACATCACTCATAGCCATTGCAGCTTTTATCTCTCCAGGTAATGCTTGACTAACAGCTGGAGACCAAAGAGAATGTATGGCACGGAGTAGCTGACAAAATGAAGACATTTACATCTTTTAACAACTCTTAACTAAGGAAACGAATGAGTATTAACCAAAACAGTTCCTAAGAACCTCCTTACTTTAAGAAGAGGAGGAAGCATCCACGAGACATGAGATGCCATTGGGTGCAAATTGTCAGATGTCGGTATGGTTTGTACACTAATATTGCCTTTCCTTAGACCACTCCGTTTAAGAGCCTTCTCAAAGAATGTCACTGTGTGATAAATGGACCACATAAATGGTGTATCAGCACACAGTCGAATCAAACCTGTCAGATCAGAGAGATATGCATCTTGCCAGTCAAGCTGTGTCCACTGTTTGCTCAATGGTTCAAGTAACCAGGCCAAAACTTCTAGCTGCTGCTGAACCCTGAACCAGTTTTGAGAACACATAAAGGTCAAAGCTTATGATAACTACGCATACAACAGAAACTCATTAAGACCAATAGCTACCCGGCAGCAGAAGCCATAATAAGGAATGCTTCACCCAAGAGATTGTGCTCCCCACGAAGTAAACGACCTTCTTTTTGTAAAAGTGCCATGGTGTCAGCAATTCCCTGAGAAGCAAGAGACAATGCGCAGTCACTTTCCAACGCAACCAAACAAACAAACTCCTGTTAAAATGTAAAACCAACATCTCTCATATCAAAACAATTATGATACAATCAGAGTAGTCATGTGTTGGTAAAATTTGCGGTGCCAAGTAAAAATATTCCACCCACCCACATTTTCATTTTCCACAGGGTGAGCAACTATCTTCATATACTGCCTAAGAAATATAACATCAGAAGAGACAATATCAACGATAAATAGAGCATATAGATTCGAGTATCTAGAACTAGATCTGTAATATGTCATTGATACAAAATAGCTTCTGAAAAGCCTAAGGACATAATTACAAATAACCAGGAATAGAAATTGATGTGGCATTCTGTACTTCCTAGAACCTGTTCCGTTATGAAAGATGAAGATTGTATCATCATAACAGTCCGATCAACTAAGATAATAACTGATGAAACATTCAAGGCTCTCTATTTCAATTATAATGGATTTCCACTGTTTCCACAACATAAAAACGGACAAACTCCATTTGTCACCGAGATGACTGTATATCTACAGAGTCTAAAATATTCCATGTAAAAATGCCAGATCAAGATGTGTTCTGGGCATTCAAGTGACACATACTGCAAGGGGCATTTTGAGAAAACTGAGATACCCTACCAAGTCCCTTTACCAAAAGTATGTAATTACTCTACATATTTCCTTCTCCCTCGATCATAAAATATCAGTGCAAAATTTGAGACTTGTTCAAGTCATAGACACAATTCACACGCTACTATTAATGCAATCACATGCTACTATTAATGCAATTGACTTGCAAATTCAGGCTAAAACCAGTGTCATGACCAACTAACAAGAAAGAATGTAATTTACTTTCATGTGAGGCAATAAGCTCTGGTCTGCAGCTTTTGCAATTCGGATGAATGATGTGCAAATCTGTAATCTCGCATGTCGAGAAGCACTTGTAGCAGGATCCTGCCAATTTTACTCAAAATGTCATGGTGGTTGTTTTGGATGGGAAATAAGATCACACGATTAAATAAATAGAATGGCATTCAGTAGTTGACCTTGACAACAAAAGGTTGTGAGGTGAGTAGCTCGAACAACTTATTAACGACACTGCCAACAACATCTGGATTATACTTCAGAAAGGGTCCTAGTGCGTCTAAGTAGTGGCCGAGAACTTCTACAAGCGCCGGTTCAGTCCATTTCAAAGGAAGAAGTTGTTGAAGCAGACCTTTAAGTTCACAGTAACCCGACTTCTCAGCATAAGGAGAAAACTAAGTTAGGAATTTCTAAAAAGGAGGTGGATATCACACAAAACCTTCAAACATTCTGCACAATGACTGCTGAACTTCAGAACTACTCCGTACAGTTTCACTTGATCCATCAAACACTGAATTTACAACATTTTCTAAAGCCAACTGCATGCTCTCAAGTATAACCAATTCCTGAATTAAGGATGAAGGACGTGAGAGATTTGGAAAGGGAAAAACAAGGAACATCATTAGCTTCATATTACAAGTTCAAGACAATAGTTCATGAACCAACCTGAGCAGGATAAGGAGCAAGGAAGAGACTCTTAATAATAGTCATACTCCTCTCACAAACTTTAGATGCAGCTACCATAGGCTTGGCGGCTGCAACAAAACGGATCAACTCCAACTGCAGTTCATGATTGAGCAGAGTAAGAGAGTGACTCAATATTGTGCACATTTATCACTGAAAGGTAAAGATATACAATACACCAACTTTAACTAGTAATGATGGACCAATTGGTAAGTAAGCAGTAATGATGTGTTAGATAACTAGAATATTAAATGAATGAATAGTAGGCAAACAAAAAAATTGTCGATAACTTGCACATCTTAGGGTAGTTTTACATGGAAAAAATTTATCAATAGTCTAAGGCTCCGTGAAGTGTGAACTAGCGAGTTATTATGGGGTTTAAAGCATAAATGCAATTTTACAACTGGTGGTAGGGCTAAAGTATTTTAGGCTATTGGTTAGATGTCATCCCATCAAGGGATTGGACCGAACTTACAGCAAATTTATCAATAGTCTAAGGCTCCGTGAAGTGTGAACTAGCGAGTTATTATGGGGTTTAAAGCCTAAATGCAATTTTACAACTGGTGGTAGGGCTAAAGTATTTTAGGCTATTGGTTAGATGTCATCCCATCAAGGGATTGGACCGAACTTACAGCAAATGTGTTTGTAGCAACATGCATAGCAAACCATTCAACCAACTTTTTGTTTCCTCAAGATCCATAAGTTGAATAATCACCCAACAAAAATAGTTTTATCGATGTTTAATTCCATTGTTGTGTTTCAGAAGACAATAATCTTTCACAACACTGATGCTCTCACAAACTTAAAACTAGTCGGTTATATTTTGAATCCCAAAAGTTGTATCCTTCAAGTTATGAGGATAGAGCAACTATGAAAGGAAAACATTAGCACATGAAGGTTAAGGGTGTTAGACCGACGGATTATCCAAACCCTTCAATGGAAAAGATCTCTTCTCTTTTTATGAAGAATAGAATAAGCACAATACAAGAGAAGAAGACAAGTCATGAGAAAGAGTCCAACCCTCTTCAATACACAATAAATTGAGAGGAACTTTAAGGACACTTGGCTGAATAATAACTTATCAAATAAAAAAAGGACACTTGATTGAATGCTTCCTACACTCATGGCTACAAGGCAGACGCATTAAACATTGTTAGATCTTATATTGATGGGTAGTCGGGGATTTGGCATCACAGCATGAAGGATCTGCCAAGCCAAGCATAATACCAGAGTCCAGACAATTAAAACTGAAAAAAAAACAAAGGAGTTGGTCATATACATCTACACATTTTTCTCAAGCATTAGGGTTATGTGTACATAGCCTTACTCCTACCTAGTGAAGATAGAGAGGTCGTTTCCGATAAACCCCTACCTTATTGAATCCCACTAGGTATTATAATCCAATCACATACCTTCATTAATCAATTGTATTTTAACCAAATTCTACAATCCTGTATCCTTATTATTATTCTTCTTTTGAGAAAGTAACATTTATAGCCCTGTACTGCAATTCCAAGTAATCCATTATCATCCCATTTTTACTACATTCAATTATAGTTGTCCAGAATCCAGTCCATATACCAAAAGCGCACTAGTGGAGTAGACAAAAGCTTCTTTCTCAACTGCAGCATTTTTAACTCCAAAAAGGAAGGAAGATGGTTTCTCTTAAAACATCAAGCTGTAGGTGTAATGTTTACCAATTCATGAGCAGAACAACGATAGTCATAGTTTTTAAGCATTAGCTTAAGTAATTCATTGTAACCTTTATGCATGGTACATATCAGTTTCTACCCTTTTTAGAAAGGAGAAACTTTTTTAAAAAAAAAATGGAAATTGTTTCTATTTCTGTAGAACAGTACATAGGTTGTACTGAGAACCATATTTACATAACGAACTCCAATAATACTGACCTATCCCTATAATGAGTCTACGACATCAATGATAGAAAGGAGAAACTTTGAAAAGGAAGAGTATCACTATTCATAAATTTTATTTCCTTTTGACATCAAAAGCTTGTCCTCATTTGGAAACATAAAACAGTGATTATCAGGAAAAAAACATAGAAGAGTGAAAAATTGCAATGAGCCACAGGAACATACCAGCCTCGAACGGTACTGGCCAAAATCTCCTTTACCCTCAAAATCATCACTCCACAACTCTAATGTCCCAACAGAAAGCGATGTTCCAGGATTAATTTTTTCCTTCTTCAGTAATCGCTGGAAAGATACATCCAATATAGAACTGCAGATATCATCATTTACAAAAGCTAATATTTTGTTTTTCTCTGTATCTTGTCCTGATCCCACTGCGAGATTGGTAGCTGAGTTTTCCCCAGACCCAACAATCTTTGGCTTTGACAACAAATCTCTCATAAGCGTCTACCAAGGGAATGAAATGTGAAAGGTCAGAGAAACATAACTTGTACAAAGATTTCATACACATCAGTGACAAATACACTTATGGTACCCACCAGCCAAAACAGTAGAGATTGATAATGAAGAGCAAGCTTATGGTGCTTGAAAAATCCGAGCATCTGAAAAGTACCGAAGAAGTTAGATTTTAGTACTGAATTACGATTCAGATATTTTGAGCGAATAAATTAATAAAATAAGCTGAGATAGCATGTTAAGTCAAGTGACACATAAAACCAAATCATTCAAATTCAAATACTTGAAGTCATGGACACCTCAAGTATCACCTCACCTAACAAAATGAATGAAGGACTGCAACACTAAAGTATTCCCTTAAACAGCCGAATAAACCAGGACTCATAGAATCATGCACATACCAATGATCAAAAACAAATATCAAGCTAGCTTAGACTTGGCATATACACTCAAGCCTCTTATTGAATGCTAGATGATGTACCAAAGACATAAACATGCTACATTGTCAGTGCCTTAAATGATGTTTGATAGCAGCAGAAAACATTTCCTAGAAATCAGTCTACCAATCATAGTTGAGTCTCCTTTACAAAAAATATTAGTTCTACTAAAGATGGAGAGATCTACTAAAGCATACAAGCTTATTCTCAAAAAAAAATGAGTTTAAGATACGTTGCTGTCAGAGTAAAATAAAAGGAACAAGTAATCACCTGTTGAAGGTAAAATGATAGAACTGAATTATCAGCAGCAATGCATTGCAAGTTTGAAGAACCCAAAGCAACCATGCTCTCACATATGTACTCAGCAAACTCAAATTCATTCTCATCAATGACTGCACCAGAGTCAGATTTTTGCAAGAAGTCTCCAGAGACTTTCATCAAAATCTGAAAAATGTTACTCATTGCGGAATCAAACTCAACAGCAGCATCAGTTGGTCTTTTCCTGAAAGTAGTTTCAGGAATGACTTAAAAGTTTCTTGACCTAAATATGTAATGTTTACATTACAAGATATCATTGGTGCAACATACCTCAGGGAGACGAGCTTGAAGAATTCACATGCATGAAGACGAAAATGTGGAGAGGAGAGCAAGATTCCACAACTATTTGCAAAAGAGGGATAAATACACTATACTAAACTCATATTATACACTTGCAAGTACAGAGAGCATACCCATGTATTATTCCATATTTTGCAAGATCTGGCAAGGGAGCCCATTCAGCATATGCATTAACAGCATTTAGAGTGGCAGTTACAGCTGCTGCATGCTGTCTTGCAACTTCTAATTGTTGTCTTCCTGCTTCAGTTAGTGCAGCTCCAAAGTGTCTTTCTAGTAACTGGCTATGAGAGTAAGACTCAGAATGATGCAAAAATATCCCAACTACACAAGAAGTCCCAACCAAAAACTTACACTGTACAGTAAGGGAAAAATCTCAGGCAAAGAGTCGGTAAGTCCACGTAATAATAGCCTACGGCGATCACCTGAATCAACAAAAAAGGTACCAGGTAATAAGAAAATAGAAATAATTAGAATCAAGGTTTTTTCCAGCAGAAAAAACACACAAGTTATGTTAAATTATTTATAACATTCTAAACTCTGCCAGTATGAAAAGCATAGTCAGTCCCAGGCCGAGGTAAAGGAGAAAGATTACTGTAGATTATTTGTCAATGTAAAAAGCATCAAACTATGATAAATCTTTTTAATACAAAGTGGATGCATAGGATAAGGAGTAGAATGGATACAAAGGATTCATATAGCCGACACTAATTTGGTATTGACATGCAGCTGAGTTGAGTTGAGTTACAACAACATTCTAAAACACTGAACCATGAGTCTCTCTCACCTAAGCACCTCAATCAAAGAAATAAGGGGTCGTTTGGTTGGGAACAAGTTATCCCAGGATTAGTTATCTTGGGATTAGCTATCCTGGGATAACTTATCCCACCATGTATATGGGATAACTTATCCCATCACTATGGTATAAATGGTGGGATAAATTATCCCAAACATGGCAACCAAACAAGACACAATAATTTTATCCCATCACTATTTTCTAATCCCATCACAATTTATTTTTATCCCTCACACCAAACGACCCCTAATAGTACTATGCAGCCTGCCTCTTTTTCTTACAATAAACTAAGTTGGTCAATGTGTAATCCAGTTTACAGAATAGCACTGACTAATCTGTTTATTTTAACCGCAGACCTTCTAAATCTTCATTATGGACAGTTATATCTTCGGGAAGCCACCTTAGCATCATTGAGACCAGTTCTGCCTGCAATGAGAAAGATAACGCAGCTGCATTACCTGATGAAGACCTCAAATAAGTGTAAAAAAGAAACACTACGGAACCAAACAGGAGAAAGACGAAACTTACTTGTGCAGGACCCTTATTAGAAAGAGATACTAGAGATGGAAAAAGCTCCTGCCACAAACTTAAACCTTCTCTCCTAGCTATCTGAAACATAGACAATTGTGTGGTCCTAAGAACTATAAATTTATCAAATGAATTGACCAAATCTTTTTTCAAAAAGAAAAAAAAAAAAGAGGAAGACACAGCAGACATACCTCGGCAACAAGAGCTGATGTCTGACTTTTCAAAGCCCATTCTTCACTGGAATTAGTAATTTCAGACATCAAATCAACAGCTACACTTGCAAAGTTCCTTCGCTCATCAGGGTTTAATTCATCCCATCGCAACCTCACCAAATGCTGTAAAATTAATAAAACTTGAGAAACGGATAGAAGAAGCTCAACGTTTAAGTCATTCAGGCAATATTGGGACATTTACATCACAGAGTGTACTTGTATGAAATTTCAAAATATGAGTGTAAAGGACACTTGGGTCAAAATTTCAAATCCCTTATATAGGTAAGTGGCATACCTTCTTTGCAGAATTCAATCACAAAAAATATTGAAGCAAAGAAGCTCGGCCATTTTCCAACATATTTTGGTGTTTTGTTGTCAAGTACGTTATGCCCATTTAGGACAGGACACTATGTTTTCCCCAGCAGCTAATCTTTGTTATCTTTCTACAGACAGGTTGGCTCAAATCTTCTGGAGAAGGACATCATAGAGTACAAAGTGGGGGTAGAAGCCAGAGGGCATAGCGGAGCTTTAAAACCTTATTTATTCACTCTGTACTGAAGACAAAAGCTAATTACCCGTGTCTTGTTCTCTTTCCTTGAACAATAGAAATTTGAAAAGTGTACCTTTGTAACTTCGCATCCCGTTTTGGATGAAGTCCTTACTGAACAATGCTATTGGTAGAAAACTAAGTTCTACTTATCGAATCTCCACCAAAGAAACAGTTGACACTAAGGTTTTTGGGTGGCCTAGCTAAGGACAAAAAGCTAAGAAGTAAGAACTAAATGCAGAGTTATCATAACGTAACCTGGAGCATCTTGTAGGCTTGCAGTCGTATTTCTGAAGACCATTCTTTCCTTACTAAAATAAATGATGTGCTCGCCAGGACACGTACATCCCCTGCTTTTATCTGCAAAAGAAATATGCAGTTGAAACACCCAACTTCATCAGAAACCTACCAAGAACTCAAATAAGAATAAGGAAACATAAAGAAAAGTGATCAAAAACCCTTTCGCTTCCATGTGAACCTAAACCCCTCAACCAAACCCTATGATTCAAAGAGCAGACTGTTACTTCAAATACCATACAAGCATCCACTAATCCAATTAAAATTATTATACCCAAGCAATTTCTATCAGCAGAACTCCCATATATCGTTTAGCAACTCTTTTTTTTATATTCAATTTAAACCAGACACTCAACAAAACCCCTACAATACCTTTTCTATAAGAAAATACCAAGAAAAGAAAATAAACTCTAACTCCAACTCCCATAGGATGAAGCTACAAACCACACACATATAAACATTTAGTAAACACCCCAACTTCTTCAGAATCCTTCATACAACTCAAACATGGCGATCAAGAATCACACTCCTCCTACCTTTTAAAACCATATGACTCAAAAATCAAGTCACCTACATAAATTTTCGATTAAAGACTCAAACTTTTTTCTAAACCTAATTCAAGAAGGCGCAAAAAATAAAAACAAACCCATTACTTTGTTCCTTCCTACTTTTTCAAGAATTATAAATATAACAAAGTGGGTTCTTGAAAAGGGCAAAAAAGATATATGAGCTATCTGATGCTTACGGATTCTAAATAGGCATAAGCGGCTTTACGGTCATCAGGAGAAGAGTTCCAATCAAGGGCAGCCACTATAGCACGAGCTACATTGCTTGATACCCCATGTTCCTCCATCTTCTTTAAATATTCTTGAAGTTTCTTGAAGTTATACTTGAAAAGAGATTGAAGGAGAAAAAAACTTGGAAAGGGTTTAGCAGAGATGTCAGTTACTTGCGCTTAGGGGTTACAGGGAGAGAGACAAAGAGAGGAAAGTGAGTGCAATGGAGAAAGTAGGGGAAATGGGAGAGAGATGAAGGATTCTCAGAAATTTCCTTTTTCTGCTTTGGTTTGAATTGTTTACTCAGGTCCTTCAATTTTTTACTATTTTCTTTTGTTTCCCTTTGTAAAATCTTTTGATTTGCTATTTAATTTTTTTTATTTTCTTTTTGTCTAAAAATGATATAAGTAAGATTCCTCAAGTAATATTGGAATATATTTTTTTTTCAAAAATTAAGTACACACAAATGAAAGTCTTACCCCTCAAATATTTAAGGAAAAAATTGCATAAAATCGCAAATTATTAATTTAAATTAAATGTTATAACCACAATTTGATTTAATTGTAATCCATAGCAAACCGTTGTCATTCGCCTCTCTCCCCATATTTCTCCCTCGCCAGTTTCTCCCTCGCCTCTCTCACTTTATACAAAGACAAATGTATAAAATGCATTTGTGTTTGTATAAAAGCGAGAGAAAACCGTATATACAAATACAAATACATATTTTCATCCTATACACTTGTAATTATACGAATACAGATCTTCCCCTGCCCAATTTTCTTTTGTCTTTCTCTCTTTCTCGCTTTATACAGACACAGATTATACAAATAAAGCGAGAGAGAGAGGGATATTTGATATACAAATGTTTTATTTCGATTCAATTGTATACATATTCAAATTTTATGCAGATATACAAACACATAAAATTGAATTGAGAGGCTGCCAGCGATTTATACAAACGAGAGGCTGTCAGCGATTTATACAAATGAGAGGCAGCCAACAATTTATACAAATCTGATGCAATTATACAAACTATAATTATAACATACAAATATGATTTTTATGTTTGCTAAACCTAAAATTTATTCTATATTTAATGCTTTCAATAAAAGATTATGAAACAACTTTGATAAGAATATTTTTTTTAATAATAGTATTTTAAATTTTCGATTCACATAAATAAATAAAATATTCCTTTTAATAAAAAAATGTACTAGCCAAGATATATCTTCAATTTATTGTTGCAATTGTTTTCCTTTGTAGAATCTTTTGATTTGTTCTTTAATTTTCTTATTTATTTATTTTATAAATGATATAAATAAGATTCGCCAAATAAAATTAAAATAATATTTTTTTCAAAAATTAAGTTCATACAAATGAAAGTCATTTTCCTCGAATATTTACTGCTTTCAATAAAAGATTATGTAACAGTTTCGTTAAGAATAATTCTCTTTTATAATAGTGTTTTAAATTTTCGATTCACATAAATAAATAATATATTTCTTTTAATAAAAATGATGTATTAACCAAGATATATCTTCAATTTATTGTTGCAATTGTTTCCTTTATAGAATCTTTTGATTTGCTCTTTAATTATTTTATATTTTTTTATTAAATGATATAAGTAAAATACGATAAGTAATAATAGAATAATCTTTTTTTCAAAAATTAAGTACACACAAATGAAAGTCTTTCCTCAAATATTTAGTGTTTTTAATAAAAGATTATGAAACAGCTTTGATAAGAATAATTCCTTCTTATAATAGATCCACATAAATAAATAAATAAATTCTTTTGATAAAAGATGTACTAACAAAGACATCTTCAATTTTTTGTTGCAATGAGTATTTTCAATAAATTTTGGAAAGTTCTATAATAGTTTGAATTTGTATTTGTATAACATTTGGCACTTGACAAAATCTTTGGATTTAGTCTGATCTCTATTGTTAAATTAATATTTAAATTGATTATTCTTTTATTTGAAAATCAAACATGTTAGAAAACATTAACTGTGATGTAATCTTAGAAAAAAAAAACAGTAAGTGTATTTTTCAATTTTATATACTTATACCATCTTCTCCTTTTCTTTTTTTTTAGATAGTCTTATCACTATCAATAAGAGGAAAGAACACTGATTTTATTTATATTATATTAAAAGAAATTTTCATTTATGAACTAACTTCATATTTATGCTGTACATTTAACTTTTGTTATTGTATACATTGGTGTTTATAATAATAAATAATCAATTATCAATTATATTTTCATTTCTAGCAATCATTCTTATGTGTGTTAGTTATTTTTTAAGGATTCGCCTATATAAAATTTGTTATTCAAGTATAACAGATTATGTAGTTAATTTTTTTTTTCTTGAATGATGATTTTGTGTTTAGAAATAATTTTGGGTGAAAATTGTTCTTTATTTTGAAGACTTAATATATCTCAACTATGAAGTGAACTATTATTTAAAAATTATATGTTTGGTGTTTTTTTTTCTTCTCATAAAACGTAATTTTAATATAATGTTAGTTTTATTTTGTTTTTAATTTTTTTTTTCTTTCGTTTAATTTATTTCATTGACATTAAATTTATAATAATCTTACTTTTATTATTCAAATTAATTCAATATATGTCAAGTCCTTTTTTAGGTTTGCTGGTTATTAATGCTAATATATTATTTTTGCATTTAAACATTGTAATTATTGAAATGCACATCGATAAGTTGTCATGCAGATTCAAATTAATTGTTGAAATGAAATATCTTTATGCATTACTTTTAGCTCGTGATTGTAAAAGTATTTTTTTAACATTCAAAATCATAGATATGATGTTAGGTAAATAACAAAGTGGCAAAAGAAAAAGAACTCAAATGACGCGATAGGAATTTATATGGGCTATGCATATCAAAATGGTTGAATGTTTTAAATACATCGTTATAAAAAGACTTTGGTTAAACTTGCAAAAATTATAAAATTGATTATGCCTTAAAATAGGTCATATGTTTAGTTTATGTTGGTGTAATATACCACAAATACAAAATATTACAATTGAAAATAAAATGACAAAAATGAATAAACAAATCTTTAGGCTGAGGCACAAATATCTCGCTCTCTTTAAGGAGATTCAAACCCACTGCGGCATAATCTACACCGATCCAGCAGTATCACTCTTGACTTGTCCCCTCCAGGATACAACAGCCCAACAACGTCGTACAACTCAAGCAACTCCGGATTAGTTGAAGAGTTCAAAGCTCCACAAAAAGAACACTTTCCTTCAACATATAATACTCTCTTTTGTATAGTAAATATAGTTGAAGACTTAGAATATTTTTTTTGTCTCAACTCTCTCTTTCACTAACCTCAATATAAATTTCTCATCTTTTCTTACATTATTTCTCTTCCTTCTCATCTTCTTGAGATCTTTCACAAAGGAAGAAATACCACTATTTATAGGTGAATAAGTCTTCCATATAATCAATGGATAGTAATGTGGGTAGATGAATGTGGTAGATGTTACATAGGTTACAAAACACTAATGGTCATATGAGTTACAAAACACTAATGACCATGAGAGTTACAAGAACTAATGGTCATATAAGTTATAAGAACCAAAAGTCATTTTCTACCACAATTTATACCCATCAACACATGCACTTAATATTTTATTTTAATAATATAATGCAAATACACCAACAATTTATTATATGTGCAGTTCTTTCACTTTAAGCTATATTCAGTCATTTTTTAAGTATTTAATTTGTAGTCAATGTAACACTCTTTTATTTTCATTTTCTACTAAAGAACTTTGAAACTATATAGTATTCAGTATTTTCATGTCAAGTACACTAAGAGCCCGTTTGGATTGACTTAAAAAAGAATAGCTTTTAAGTCAAAAATAAAAAGTCAAACTAAAATGACTTTGAAGTAAAAAAATAAAAAATTGGGGGAGATCTACTTTTGGTTTCTGACTTATTTTAAGTCATTTCTTACGTTGCCAAACACTTCCTAGTTTATTTTAAGTCATTTTTAACTTATTTTAAGTTATTTTTTTATATTTACCAAACATTTTCAGAAGTCAAATTTAAGTCAGGTTTAACTAACGTTTAAGCTAATCTAAACACCCTTTAAATGTAATAAAAAATAACTACTGTCAAGTATAAATAAAATATTAATACTATTAAAATTGATCTACATTTCAAAATACTACCAAAACTAGCTTATATTTGCATTTATTGTTTGCTAAGTTTAATTTAAAGAGAATTTTTGGGATCTTATCATGAGCTTTAGTGCTGACGGTGTTGATGTTGCAGTTGTTATTATTTTTCTTGTTGGTCCATTGAGTTATTGCCATCGAGAGTTCTTTTTTTAGAGGAGTTTAAAATTTAGACGTAAAGTAATTTTAGATATATTTAAATTAGATTTGAGTTAAATTTTAAATACGATTTTTTTGAGTTTGTTAGTTACCTGAATACGGTTTTATTCCAATTTAATCTAAACATTTGGAGGAGTTTATAATGTAAACTACAATTGATGTGAAGAAAAATTGAATTAGTTTTGAATTAATTTTTTTAAAAAGCTTTAAAAAATGAATTTAGTTTGCATAATAGATAATAGGGGCCTATATATACCTTTTATTGTTTTATATAATATAATATTTGTATATTAAAATTTTCAAACATTGTTATAAAACAAATTTAAGTTTTGTATGAAGCTATATAGCGAGTGTATATTATTATATGAGTTTTTAAAGATGGTTGAAAACTTAAAAACTTAATTACGTGCATTGTAATGTTATAAGTTATACTTTTATACAATTATTTCATATAATAATGTATATTGAACTTGTAGATAAGCTTACAAGATTACCAGTAGATAAGTAGAAATCTACTTTTATGCAATTATTTCGGGTCAAGGTAGAGAACAATATATGAAAAATGAGGTTGAGATACTTTGGAGATGTATGAATATCATAGTAAGAAAGTGTGAGAGGTTGGCTATGAATGACTTCTAAAGAGGTACAATAATCGGAAGACGCATTGGGAAAAATAATTAGACAAGACGTGATGCAATTTTAGCTTATTGAAAACATGACCTTCCGCGTGCCTGTTGAAGAATGAGCTGGCGACTCATAGGCAGTGGCTTGGTTAAGGGAACCCACCGGAGCCGTAGCGAAAGCGAGTCAAATAGTCCATGATGGAGCTCGAGTAGAAAGTATTAATTTATTTCTCGGGGCAAGGGTCTAGGGTTAATGCCAATCAATAAAAAAAATTGAAACAACTTCGTAAATATATCTTAGGTATGGAAATCGAAAGAATCCAATTCGAGCAAGTTTCAAATTAAAAAAATTATTGGAATTGATCAAACTTTTTCGATCCAAAGTGTTTCACGAGGGAATCCATCATCTTGTAGGATTCTTTCAAGGCACAAATTATGATAGAAGACTAGTAGGTATTTGAACGCTGTCTCACTTATCTTTCCACATTAGTATTCATAAAATCACTCATATAATTTCTTGTTTTTAATTTATACTACTGTGTTCTTGCACTTCGATCATAGTATTGTTTTGTTTTAAATGTTAGGAGTATTTTTTCTTCTTCAGAATGCTCTGTCATGCTACGTTTACTATTTTGTCATGGCTTCTTCGCTTTCATTTATTTTGTGAACTGGTTTATTATGTTTTTTTCTTGAACCGGTGGTCCATCGAAATAACCTCTCTAGCTTCCAAAACAAATGTAAAGTCTTTGTAACGACATTCGTGAGTTTACATCGACTATGTTACTGTACATTGTCTTATTATATCTTAAAACACCTCTACATATTATTTTGCATTCTTGTGTGAAAAGAATCTCTTATTGCAAGTCGCCATTCCATTATTTTTCTAAGGACCAAATGTTTTTCTCTTCAATTCATCAAGTTCAAATAATCAACTAATTAAATTATTACACAAAAAACAAATTAAATTGTTAAAATTTCCAATCTCTTTTTCAAAAGCTAAATTATGCTTTTGGACAAATGGGATTATGATTTCATGTAATTATGATATAAGACCACTTTTTTATACTAAACAAAATAAATTCTATTTTGTTGGAGAAAATCTCGCCCGTGATTCCAAAACTCTCCTCTTCTTCTCTCCCCTGTCCCCACAGTCGAGTGTTTTGACTTGCAGAAGAGCAAATCACCCCCCACGTAATGAATCACCCCACCCACCCCCTCTGTATCTCTCTATATCTCTCTATATCTATATTTGTATATACTGAGAGATTGGTTGTCCGATTGATTCTTTTATGATTATACTCTTTTCTTGTCTTACAGCAAAGAAACGTTGAAGACTACAGACACCACATAACTCCTTCTCTCTCTCTCTTCTTTCCTCTTTTTGGCTCAGATTCGATCAACCCAGCAAGTAATTTCCACTTACCCCTTTTTTTGTTGCTTTTCTTGGACTTTTACTAGCATAAAGACCGTCATTTTCATGTTTGTGGACGTGTGTTGTAGTTTTGTTAATTTGGGTATTAGGGTTTTTATCGTTTTGTAGATGTATCTTTGTTGCTACAGTGTGGGTCTTGGTGGGTTTTATTTTGGGTCAGATGAAAAGATTGATTTGGGTTTGACTGTGAATCTGAAACTGGGTGACAAGTGCGAGCAAGTAAAAGGGTTGTTTCTGTTTTTTTTTTGGAGTTTTAATTGATGGTTGATGTGTGTTAGTTTCTGAGAAGAAGGGGTTACTGTTCTGTTTTTTTATGATTGTTTGTTGACTATGTTTGAATCTGTGATAATTCTGTCTAAATTGACCACCCCTTTTTAAAAAAAATACCAAACTTTGCCCAGTGTTGGAGTAATTGTTTCTTTGGATTCTTCTTGTTTATGGGGCGGGCAAGGTTGGGGGGCTTTGTCATGGGTCCTTAAGATTTGATGCTAAGTAGGGAACTCAACTATTGCCAATTTAATGATATACTATTTTTTTTCCTTTTCTCTAGCCTATTTAATGATTTACTCTTTTTTCTTGCTTGGCCAATTTAATTATGTACTATCATATTGCTATTGTAGGTGTTGTAGATTCTGAGTTGATTTGTGGAAATTGGTTGGTTAATCGATGAGAATGTTGAGTTATGAAGTGTAGACCTGAAAGATGGGGTGTGTTTTGGGTCGGGAAGTTTCATCAGGCTTAGTACACAACGGCAGGGAGGAGAAAAGGGAAGGTGTGCATTCTGAGAAGAAGAGTCAGAGCATTAGTGCTGAATCCACTGAAACTTTAGAGGTCAAGGGGGCTGAAAATGTAACTGTTGATACTGAAGTTGTGGAAGCCGATGAAGGTGACGAAACTAAGAAGGATGACAAGGCGGAGCATGACGGAAAATCTAGGAAAGAAAAGAGAAGGTCGAAACCTGATCCAAGATTAAGTAATCCACCTAAGCATAAACATGGGGAGCAGGTCGCTGCTGGATGGCCTTCCTGGCTCTCTGCTCATGTTGGGGAAGCAATTGATGGTTGGCTCCCACGACGCGCCGACACTTTTGAGAAAATTGATAAGGTAGCTTTTAAGATTTCTTTTTGTTTTCCTTGAAACATTTCAAGTTCTCCCGAGTCCTGAATTAGGCTTCTGCTTTTGATGGTTAACAATCTGCCTCTGTTTTTCTTAATAGATTGGCCAAGGGACATACAGTAATGTCTACAAAGCGAGAGATACTGTTACTGGTAAAATTGTTGCTCTAAAGAAAGTGCGTTTTGACAATCTAGAACCTGAGAGTGTGAGATTCATGGCTAGAGAAATTATCATTTTGCGACGACTAGATCATCCCAATGTCATCAAATTGGAAGGCTTGGTTACCTCACGAATGTCATGTAGTTTATACCTGGTCTTTGAGTACATGGATCATGATTTGGCTGGACTTGCTGCAAGTCCAGATATCAAGTTTACGGAAGCACAGGTTAGGATGCTGAGTGGTAGTAGTTCTGTTTGGAAGAATGAGGGATGTGAGTTAGATAATATCCATCTCAGTTGTAGAATTAGAGTTTGCTGATTATTGTTCTTTTATTGCAGGTTAAATGCTACATGCATCAGCTATTGTCTGGCCTTGAGCATTGTCACAATCGTCATGTGCTTCATCGCGATATTAAGGGGTCAAATCTTCTTCTTGACAATTCTGGCATTCTCAGAATTGCTGATTTTGGACTGGCTACTATTTTCGATCCTCGTCATAAGCATCAAATGACTAGTCGAGTGGTTACTCTCTGGTATAGACCACCAGAGCTGCTTCTAGGTGCTACTGATTATGGTGTAGGTATTGATTTATGGAGTGCAGGTTGCATCTTAGCTGAGTTATTGGCTGGAAAACCTATTATGCCTGGTCGGACTGAGGTAATCCCCGTAGTTTGTTATAAATTTTCTGTAGTAATATGTTATAAATTGCTGTAGTTTGCAAGGGTTTCTTGTAATAGAACCTTAGCGACTTATTGCTATTTACAAGGCCCATTGTATCAACATGCGAAATTCAGCAGAGTCGACTAGGATAATCTATTTGCTCAGGGAAAGTGAACTCTCAATAATTGTCAGTTTCAAAAACGAACTCCCTATAATTGGTTACTATCTTTGGAATGATGGTCTCAATGATAAGAGTATCCGAGTTCCGACCCATGAATGATTAGGCTGAGTGCATATCATTTCTACCAGTATTGCCAATTTTGGAAGTTGAATAAAAGTAATCAATTCTGTGAGGAACAATGGTTTTTACTAGCTTCTTATTGGATAACAACCTAACAACATTTATAAGGGTGATATTTGCATACTACGTCTCTAAAATTGAAAGAAAACCGTGGACAGTATGTGTTAAACTTTAAATTGATTCTGTTTCTTGTCGGTAGCTTTAGACTGTCTCTTGTATTTTTTTGGAATCAGGAATACTATATCTGGTAGATCGTTTAATTAGCATTTATTTTGATACTTCAAGGCCACAAACTATAGAATTTCTGTGACAAGTATACTATTTGACTTTAAGCTTGTATGGAATGTGTTAATACACAGGAATGTTTTTATTTTCCTGCATGAGTTATTAATGATAATTTTTTCTGTCACTAAGGTAGAACAATTGCATAAGATATATAAACTGTGTGGCTCGCCATCAGAGGAGTACTGGAAGAAGTCCAAGTTGCCGAATGCAACACTTTTCAAGCCTCGAGAACCCTACAGACGATGCATTAGGGAGACTTTTAAAGATTTTCCTCAGTCTTCACTTCCCCTGATTGATACATTACTTGCAATTGATCCCGCAGAACGCAAGACGGCAACTGATGCACTACGAAGTGAAGTGAGTAGTTTCTGTTTCCAAATTGTCTTATTCTAATTAGTAGTCTTGTTCTCCTTTCACTGCCAACTATCTTTTGAAGACAGAATTTTTTAGTTTTTTTTTTAAATTATAATATCTTGGGGTCATTAACTCCTTTTGCTGGCAGAGATTAGTAAGTTTAAGAGCCTAATCACGAGATAGATACTAAAATAGAGGTACTTGCTATGATTTCTCTAGTGGTAGAAGAAATTTCCATAAGTTTTACCTGGTATGGCTGTACCAAAGTTATGCTTTATGTGAGATATAAACTAGTTTAGATGGGTTTGGGTTCTATCACTGTGCTTTTTATGTTAGGAAGCTCTGTAGCTTGAAGTTATTGGTGTAAATGAGAAATTGCCAATAGCCTCACTTTTTTTTGGATGACCGTGGTGTCGGGGCCAGCTTTCGCGCACCTCGACTAATTCCACGAGATACCTGCCACCTCCCACCAGCAACAAGTACTAGGTAACTGTATCCACCAAGGCTAGGACAGATGGGAAGAATTACCTTGTGTTTTTTGTCTCTGCTGAGTTTTGAACCTGAGACCTCAGGGTTCTCAACCACTTCATTGACCACTAGGCCACACCCTTGAGTGCATAGCCTCACATTTGTTATTACAAAATTCTTGCCATATAATTTTGGTTTGGTAATAAGACTACTCTCAGTTCTGTAGTCGTTCGGTACTTTTAGTACAGCCCTTGGCAGATTTATTTGCTACTTGTGATGTTTTAAGTTTGGATTCTCTGGTGAAAACTTTTAGCAATTGATCAGTCGTTTGGAACTTTTTAGTGATTAATCTGCTGTTGGCTTTATTTTTGTCACTTGTTTTTGAGTTCAGGTTCGCTGGTGAAAGTAAATTACGGTAATAAATGTCTGCAGTGAGTAATTAACACTTCGCTTATGCAGACTATTGACTATTGAAAGAAAAGAACAATCATCAATACTCCCTCTAGCCAAAAATGTTTTCACTCTTTGCCTGCAAAGATCCATAGCTTAGTGAACCACTGACATTTTACAATGTATTCTAACCTTGAGACATGAGGTAAATTATAATTTATACTACTGCTCATTTAGTTTCTGAATATCTAGATTTAGTGTTAAAAGATAATTGTTGTCATCAAGTTTGTAGCCTGTTTGGCCAAGCTTTGAAGCTAAAAGCACTTGTATCAAAATACACACTAGTTTCTTTTGGAGATTTGAGGTGTTTTGGAATAGTTAATAAAAATTGCCAAGCTTCTTTAAACCTCAGGCTGGAACTTAGTGGAGGTTTAAAATTGCCATCAGGGTTGGAGCTTCGTTAGGGTTCAAGGGCAAAAATGGAACCTAGTTTTAATAAGATGGGTAATATTAGACCCAAACATCTAACGTAAATCAAATTGCTCAATTCAAGCTGTATAGTGGAAAATTTGACCCTTCTCCGAAAAATAGATTTTTTTAAAATCAAATAAATGTAATTTCATTCATAAACATGGCCCAAAACTTGGCTGTATACAAAGGTTATACCAAAAGGTAAAGAATCTACAAAAAGAAATGATTCTCTACAAACTGTATCCAATCTTCTATACAATTGGGAACTGTATGGGTGCACCAAAAGAAAATAAGAGATCGGAGGCTACTTCTCAACTGAGAAAAACTTGACTCTACCCCTTCAAAAGCTCCCCTATTTTTCTCTCCACACCACCCACATTAATGCTAGTGAAACTACATTCCGTGCTCTACATCTTCTTCTTTTCTCCCGCTCTTTCAACTGAACATCAGTTCTTTCCATTTAATTGATCCAAATGGGCTCTTGGCTTCAAATTGATCAAATCAACCCTTAATATGCAAAAAGAGCCAAACAAATTTGGATGAAGGAGTACAATTGAACTGTGTTTGATGATCTTTAATGTTCACGGATAAAGCAAAAAATATTTGTTATTTCAGTTTCCTTGACATAGAGGAGCGGGACAAGTAATACATCAAATAGTTTAGCTTGAAGGAAGAACAGAAATAATTGTTATGAGCTATTTAACTACTTTTCCCACTGTCATGCTTTCTCGGTGCAGCACTGCCTCATTCTTTTTTCTGGTGTTCTTGTATAGCATGTGTTATTGTGATATACCGTGTCTTTTCTTAACCTGAACATATCATTTTAAGTAACGTGTTTCACTTGTATTCTTATGCTGTTGCCTTCTTCTATGGTTAATAAAGTTCAATTTCTGCAGTTTTTCAATACAGAGCCATATGCTTGTGATCCCTCTAGTCTTCCAAAGTATCCTCCGACCAAAGAAATGGATGCCAAACGGCGGGATGATGAAGCTAGACGGTCAGCACTTTTTACTATTGTGTAGTGTGAACCAGGCATCTGGTTGATTCCTCACTTTTTACTGTTTTTTATTCCTTCTATCATGTTTGATTTCCTACTAACTTCTTCTGACCAACAGTTCACCTTGAACAAACCGGTAGCAGCATGTTTACTTGATTAATGATAATTCTTGAAAGAATCTGGTGGCGTTTGTTTCAAATTTGCAATAACTGAATCTTTAGTTGTTTGAACGCAGCTTTGAGTTTTTGTAACTCTTTATGTTTTCCCAAAAATATAAAGGACTTCCCTTTTTGAAGATTGTGTACCTCAGTTCTTCAAATCTTCAGAACTCAAACTAGTCTTTAGCTCTTTGTGTTTTTGAAATATTTGAAAAACTGAGTTTGAAAACCTTTATAAAAAAAGAAGAAATACTTAGTTGCAGAACTTCTCAAATAAACATTTTCTTTAATAAACAAAACCTTCTTCCAGAAACTCAAAAGTTGAGTTTGCAGTATCTCGATCAAACAACACGTTAGAAATGCAAGAATTTGATATTCAACAATTTTGAGTTCTCGAAAAGAAAATATTTAGAAGTGAAATATTATAATGACTTTACTGCAGAACCTATCATGATTTAGAAATTTAAGTATGCAAATTTAGTACTAAAATTTTAGCTATTGTTTTTCTTTAATGTAGAATCTACAAGTGTAATCGGGTCTTTATGCTGGTCTTGCGTCCTCTTTTAGACTACATTTTACGTTAACATGCACATAACATTGGGTCCTTCATGAGGTTGTTTTGTTACAAGAAATTCATTTGCCCTTATCTCTGCTCAACTTTGAAAAAAGAAGAAGAAACAAATAGAAGAATAGAGAACTCAAGTACAAGGATTTCAAGTTGTTGAGGCACCATTGGATAGTAAGGGAAAAGCTTCCGCTGGGTGTTTGCCCCTCTGTATCTATCATTCCACTCAAGTTCTGTTTTACGTCATTTAAGTTATGCTCAAGTGTCCATGAACTAACATCCAAATATGGGGGGACGGAAAGAGAAACTTTGGGGTTAATTACCAATCAAAAAGATGAAACTCATGAAACAATTGAAAAAAGAGAGATAAGATTCACCATAATATGATCCAAGGAGATTAATTACCAACAGAAAAATGAGTTATGAATGACTTGGATTACTGGTGACAAATGTCATGATTATATGTGTTATATTTTAATGTAACATAAAATGCAATAGATGATTTGTATTCATGCATGTATTGCAACATAAAATGTCATAGAAGATTTGGAATCATCTATTTCAACAAGTTATAATACTCCATTTTTGATAAGTGATAGCCTAGCTAAATAGCAAAACCATCACTAAGGTAATGATAGTAATGTGCAAAAGAGGTATAGAGACGTAGTTCTTAACTGTGCCTATAGTTAAATTAGACAGCTTGTTAAGATATCCACTTCTTGTACTTTTTTGAGATGAAATCACATGGCTACCAGATACTAGCACTTTTATTTTAATAATGCGTAATCTCAGCTTTTCCTTCAAAACACGTTGATGTCTCTCTCTCTACAAAGATCCACAAAATGCAGGCAACTATTGCAATCCAAATCTTTACAGTCCAGTATTGTAAGAGTTCTTTAACAGTCTTGGTCATACATTCATGTAAAACATATATATAGTCACTACAGTGTGAAGCAATCAGGAGGGTAAAGAAAAGATAATCAGTGCCCTCATTCTCCTTCTTGCTCAAATAAAAATAACTAATTATGTAACAGTTTCCAATGGGGGAAGGTGAGTGCAACTTTAAAATTAGGGGAAATGCCATCTGTGTTAGCAAACTAGAAGAGAGAATAGTGTTACTGATCCTAGTAATTTAAGTAAGTATGGAGGTCTTGTGCGCTCTTTACTTTCTCTGGCAACAATATGTCATTTGCAGTTTCGAAATATAAAGTCAGATATTCGTGTCTTGTGAAAAAAGATATTTGTTGCGTACTGGACTTGCTTGTCAACTTGTCAATGCTTTACATTGTTAGTTTACTACGTTTGAATGCAATTGATCTTTTGAAAATCTCATTCTTCTCTCATTGATTTTACAGTTATTCAACAATGTAACTATAGATGCCATTGATATTTTGTAATTTCATTTTTTCCATTCCTAATTAGAAATAACAATATAAAATATTCACTTCTGGGTTCCATCTGATGCTTGTGAAATGGTGACAAGCTGTTCATTCCATCTCATCATGCAGGCTAAGAGCCACTAATAAAGCTCCGGGAGATGGTGCTAAGAGAGTACGCCATCGTGAACGGACCCGTGCTGGCCCTGCTCCAGATGCCAATGCAGAAAATCAAGCTAATATTGACGTATGCCCTTGTGACATGTCTCCTTCTTTGTTATGGTTCTGTTATAGTTGAAGCTTCTTATTTTTATTTTTTTGATTTACTATGCCGCACATTATTTCATCATCACTCGTCTTGTTCTTTAGTGTCACCAAGAAAGTTCAAGTTTGAACAAAGTTTTTCATCAACTGTCAATTAAACAGAAATTAGAATGTAAAAGGTGGGAGATATGAGTAGCTAGCTAGTCTAAAGTAGATCAAGAGCAGTCACATAAGTTCTCTCTGTTATGCTTCCTCGGAGACTTATTAGAAGTCTCTGTTCCTTTTCTGCTTTGTACTTTAGCAAGTTTCAGGTTTGACACTTTTTCAATGGCATATATATAGGCTTTTTTATTTCATCTGGGTATAATTTTTGGGGCCAAGTTTCAGTGGTGTATAGTCCTTCACACAACGTTATGCTCTCTATTTACATGATGACTACTGCATTAGTTTTATCAGTTGCTCTGTTTGATTTTTTCAACTGGTTCCTATCTGTATACTTTGCAGAGGCGGCGCCTAATCACTCATGCAAATGCAAAGAGCAAGAGTGAGAAGTTCCCCCCACCACACCAGGACGGAGGACTTGGCGTTCCCTTGGGTGCTTCACATCACATTGATCCATCCCTTGTCCCTCCTGATGTGCCATTCAGTTCGACCTCATTCACATATTCAAAAGAACCTGTCCAGAATTGGTCAGGCCCTTTAGTAGAGCCTGCTTCCGCTGGTGGAAGGCGGAAGAAGCATACTGCAGGTGATGCCAAAAAGCATTTGTCAAAGAAAAGATGAGAAGCAACATTGTTTTGGGTAGCAGCAGAGCAAGAGCTTCAGATGAGTGTTTCTATGGCCTATTCTGGAAATAACATGAAAGTGGGGGGCTGGCCATGGCAACACTTTGAAGCATTTTGTTATTAATGCACCTTCCAGAGAAGGGTTTATAGTATGCCCAGAGCGAAGCATTGTTTTCCTTTTCATTTTCCAAATATAGAAGGGTCCTTCTGGTTTTTGACTTCTCAATTTGTTGTGGTGGCGAGAAGCTCCCCAGTTACATGTATATTAGTACTACCAGAGTTAATTCTTTGTGATGGTATGTTCGACTTCTACAGTTGGTAGAAAATTTTACATCTATATTTGACCGGTGTAATTGCATCTCCTTTATCCTACTCATCGACATTTTGTAAAATTCTGCTTGTTTATTGATGGTTGAAAAGGGCAGCTCCTATTATACACAGTTCTCACAGCGTGAAATGGGGAGATTGATTCTATTATCCATGCCTGTTGGTGCATGAGATAGGAAAAATATAACACATAGTGAGCCTTGTAAGGTTATTTTCGTCATAGAAATCATTTTCTCAGAAATTTTGGCTGGAATATTTCACTTTTGTGAGATTTTAAAAATATACCAAATGTATAGTTATTTATGTGTTCTAGTTTAATTGAGTTAACAGATGATCTAGGAAACAACGTTAACTTAGATCACATTTGAGAATCAAAAAGACAATGTTAACTTGGATCACATTTGAGAAGCACTTTGAAATGCGTTTTTGATTATTATTTGTAAATCATGTTTTTGAAATAAAACTTCAAAATCATATTTATGAAATTTACTTTATAAAAGAAGAATATGATAAGTGAGCATTTATATATCCGAGTTCAACTTGTTTAGGACTTCTTGAATCCACTGCTACCCACCTTGATTCGACTATTGATCTGAAACCCGTACCTATGCAAGTTGAAACAGACAATCCAAATGTGCATAAATATATAAGGGTCATAAGTTCAAATACTCAACTTTTAGGGGCAAAGTGGAAATTCCAGGACTTGCATGACCCTTCACAAAATTATCTGGCAGTTAAGTCCACAGGGCTGAAAACTTGAAGATTTTGAGTAAACTATAGATAAACCCTTCTGGAGAAATGGACACCCAATTTCTGGATAGCCATAAACCCCCAAGAAAACAGAGAAGAATAAACACTTGACTATGCTTGGCGCCTTTCTTCTTTCATGGCTGCCGTTTTTTACAGCCCCAACAACGCTATCCCTTTATCCCTTCTCTCTCCTCGACCCTTTAACCTTCATTCACTTTTCACCTGCACTTCAAGCCTAACAACTACCAAGAAAACCAAATGTAAGCATAAACCCTCTTTGTTCCTTCAGAACCCTTCAAAATCTCATCTTGTGCAACCCATTTTGACCCCTCAGCAATTCAAGGACTCTAATGTGTCAGTAGATTCTGACACTAATTGTATTGATTATGCCAATTTGCTTCGGATTTCTGTTAGGTGTGGTGATGTTGTGCTCACCAAGATAATTCATTCTTCACTTGTCAAGTTTGAAGAAGAGGATGTTTATTTGAAAAATGCTTTAATTGCAGCTTATATCAAATTGGGTTGCTTGAATCTTGCTGAGAGAGTTTTTGTTTCGCTTACTAACCCTGATGTTGTGTCATACACTGCAATTATATCAGCTTTTGCCAAGTCAAATCGTGAAAGAGAAGCCTTTGAGCTGTTTCTTGAAATGAGGGATTTAGGTATTGAACCAAATGAATTTACATATGTTGCTATTTTGACTGCTTGTATTCGTTCATTGAATCTTGAGTTGGGTTGTCAAGTACATGGTCTTGTTATCAGATTGGGTTATTCGAGTTATACTTATGTTGTCAATGCACTTATGGGGTTGTATAGTAAGTGTGGTTTATTGGAGTTTGTTGTTCTCTTGTTTAATGCTATGCCACAAAGGGACATTGTTTCGTGGAACACTGTGATTGCTTGTATGGTTGAACAGTCCATGTATGATAGAGCATTTGAAATGTATCGTGAGTTGCGGAGAAATGAATGCTTGATAGCTGATCATTTTACTCTTTCGACGCTTTTGGCTGCATCTTCTCGCTGTTTGGCAGTGAGAGAAGGCCAAGAACTTCACAGGCATGGTCTTAAAAGTGGATTACATGGCAATTTGAGTGTGAATAATGCACTTATAGGCTTTTACACTAAGTGTGGAACCTTGAATAATGTTGTGGATGTGTTTGAGAGGATGCCTGTGAAGGATGTCTTTAGTTGGACTGAAATGATTGTGGCATATATGGAATTTGGACACGTTGATTTGGCGATGGAGATTTTTAACAGCATGCCTGAGAGAAATTCTGTTTCTTATAATGCTCTTTTGGCTGGATTTAGTCAAAATCATGAAGGGTTTAAGGCACTGGCGTTATTTTGTAGAATGCTGGAGGGAGGAATGGAGTTGACTGATTTTGCATTGACCAGTGTTCTTAATGCTTGTGGGTCAATGATGGAGAGGAAGATAAGCGAACAGATTCATGCGTTTATCCTCAAGTGTGGTTTAAAATTAAATGATCATATTGAGACGTCATTGGTTGATATGTGCACGCGGTGTGGGAGAATGGACGATGCTGAAAAGATATTTCATGATCTGCCACTTGACCATGATAATTCAATTGCATTGACATCAATGATGTGTGCATATGCTAGAAATGGACAACCAGAAGAAGCTATTTCTCTGTTCTTGGTAAGACATTCAGAAAAATCACTAGTTGTTGATGAAGTTGCATTGGCCACTATTCTTGGTGTTTGTGGAACATTAGGGATTCTGAAGTTCGGGGAACAAATCCATTGCTATGCCTGGAAACATGGTTTAATGTCTGATACCGGTGTTGGGAATGCCATGATCAGCATGTACTCTAAGTGTGGTGAAATGCAAAGTGCAGTTAAGACCTTTGAGGCTATGCCTACACATGATTTAGTATCATGGAATGGTTTATTGACTTGCTATGTCCTCCATAGGCAGGGGGATGGGGCATTGGATACGTGGGCGAAGATGGAGAGGTTAGGAGTAGACCCCGATTCTATCACTTGTGTCCTTGTGATATCAGCTTATAGACACACTTCCACAAATTTAGTTGATTGTTGCCAAAAGTTCTTTTCCTCTATGCAATCCTCATATAACGTAAACCCCACCTCGGAGCATTATGCAGGTTTTGTAGGTGTCTTAGGCTATTGGGGTCTGCTGGAAGAAGCAGAAAAGATAATTAGTGCAATGCCATTTGAACCAAAGGCTTCTGTTTGGCATGCTTTGCTTGATGGTTGTAGGTTACATGTGAATGCTATCATTGGAAAAAGGGCCATGAAGAATATACTTTCCATTGTCCCACAGGATCCTTCTACTTTCATACTAAAGTCAAATCTTTACTCAGCATCTGGAAGATGGCAGTGTTCGGAACTTGTTAGGGCGGAGATGAGGGAGAAGGGTATCCGAAAAATACCAGGACGCAGCTGGATCATATTCGGCGACAAGGTTCACTCCTTCTTTGCTAGAGACAAATTGCATTCACAGTCAAAAGACATATACAGTGGCTTACAAATACTTATTTTGGAGTGTCTGAAAGCTGGATATGTACCTGATACAAGTCTTGTGCTCCATGAAGTGGAGGAGCATCAGAAGAAAGACTTCTTGTTCTACCACAGTGCAAAACTATCTGTAACCTTTGGGCTTCTTATGACGAGACCTGGAAAACCTGTTCGTGTTATGAAGAATGTGCTTCTCTGTGGTGACTGCCATACATTCTTCAAATATGTTTCTGTTGTCACCAAGAGAGATATACACGTAAGAGATGCTTCAGGTTTTCATCATTTTGTAACTGGTAAATGCTCATGCAGGGATAATTGGTGCTGAGAAAAGATATATTTTGATATTTTTAGCTGTAGCTTTGATTGTTGATTTCAAGTTTTGGTTGCTAATATTTTTAAACCTGTTGTTAGATATACAACAATTAGAATGTATTTACACCATGTAAAGAACTTTTGATCAATCAGTTTAACAAAAATACTTTTCTCTGGTCTATAAAGTTTGAGAAAAGCATAAGACTTTGCATCTTCCTCTCTGATTTTCATTATATTCTTGCTTTTGAATGCTATTTTTTGGTAACTAAGATAATTCATTGATTATATTACCATGAGGTACTGGAAATTTATGTACAAGTACAAAGACAAGGATATATTTGCTTCACTTTTTTAACAAAGGGTATATCTGCTTTAAGTCGTACATTTGAGAGGTATATTTGCCCATAATGACGATACTTCACAAATCACAACTTATTTGAAATTTTAGAACTCGAAATCTAAACAATGCTGCTTCTTTTTTCTCAAGAGTATAGCTCTGAGAGTGGACTCCTATTGTTACAAATATTTCATCAAATTGAAGATCACTTGCAACAAGTGCTTTAATTACCTCTCATAAACTCCTTTACAACAAGGGTCAATTCCTTCAACTTCATGCCATCAAAATACTCACAACCATGAAACCCTCCTTCACTAAAACAATCCACAACTTGCACATCAGTGTTGGGAATAATGCCCAAGTATCCATAAGGATCGACATTTGGATCAATTGAAGCAATTTGATCAGACATGCCAATAATTAAATTGAACAATATGGGGAAAAGTATGGGAGATGTTTGCCTTGAGGTTTTTATTGTATAGTTTTATACAGACTACTTTAACCATTTTGTGTGTTTTTTTAAAAAAAATATTCTCTTATTTTTCCTTTTAAAAAAAATATTCAAGAATTATTTTACGATTTAAAATATAATTTAACATTGACCATTATAGAAACAAAGAAAAAAAACTCCAAATTCTTATCCTATTGCACGATTAATGGAGATTTCAATTTTAAAAGAAAAGGACAGTTTCCTAATTTCGACCAGAAAGTATACTTTATTTAACGAGTTATGATATGTCAAAGAAAATGACAATTCAAAATTGATATTTTCAGATGCTTTCCATTCTAGACAAACTATATGTGTGTACAGAAGAAGTATATATAACTGACCCAATAATGGAATGCAATGTTTACTTAAATCATATATAAACGTTCTCGTGATAATATTTTTTTATATACTTATCAAATATCATAAAATAAGTATTTTTATTTTATTTTCTAGGAAAATAGTTTTTATGGCAAATATTTTTCTTTGTATCAAACATACCCTCAATGTAAAAATACTTTTCTGAGAAATCGACCTTTTAATTTCAAATTTCTTCAACTTGTATTCTATTTTCCAAGAATCACTGCCTTGACATTTCCTTCTCTCTATATTTTTTTTTTTGTTTTGAAATATCTGTGTTTACATTGAACCATCATCAAAAAATGTAAAAAGGAAAAAAAGAATTACCAAATTAAAATGATTTTACAGCAACATATACTTGATTTTTAGCATATCTATCTAATTGATTTTTAGCATATCTATCTACAGTTTAATTTATGTGCACTAGGGGATCATTTGAAATTGTCTAAAGTTAGCATTGAATATTAATTAATAAATTGCACAAAGCAACTTAATGCACACCAAATTATTAATTGGATGAAGAACTTGCTTTCTAATCGATAATGATTGTGAACACCTTTTAATTATTGTCAACACCTTGGGGAGACCTAAATTAATTGCCACATAATGTCGCTTGATGTATAATTGGAAAACTTTAGTTGACAATATTTATGGACCATCCTAACTCCTATATTATATACTTTCTCCAGACTATTTTATTTATGGAAAAAGATAAAAAATATCTTTAAACTATCTGAAAAGGTCTAAATATACCCTTGTTTATTTATTTGATCAAAAATACTCCTCAATCCATCTTTTTGGCCTACTTTATCATATTTTTTTAATTTACATTCTCTTTATGAAATTATGTATTTTAATTGTTATATTTCTTATTTCATATTTTAAATAATTTTATAATCTCTCTTCGATAAAAAAAAAGAGTTAATCTAAACAATCACAATATTAAAATATTATGTTTGTGCTCTTAACTTGAATTTTTAATGCTAATTAATCAATATTTATTACTTTTAAGAAGATCAACAATACTTAGCAACTTATTCGGAGCTCTAAAATTCAAAATCTAAATAATTCTTTTTCTTTTTCTCCAATTAAACCTCTTATTGTCATAATCATTACAAATATTTAATTAAAAATCACTTGCCACAAGGATCTTCAATTAAGCTCTTACAAACTCCTTCACAACAAGTGCCATGTCCTTTAACTTCATGTCATCAAAAAACTCACAGCCATGAAACCCTCCTTCACTAAAACTATCCACAACTTGCACCCCTTTTTCTTTCAACATCTTCGAAACCTCAATTTGTCGATCGATCAAAGGATCACCATCGCAGTCAATCACCAGAATCTTCCAACCTTGTATTTTCATTTGATCAAATAAGTTTTCATTTGATCGAATCTCTACTATCGGATTACAATACGGATGATCGCGATCGCTGCCTATAGGCAACCCAAGCTCCCACATAATGTCACACACATTGAGGTGCAATATCTTATCGCGAACTAATCTTAATTCCGATTTTGTCCTTTCATTCCCACCAAAAAAAGCATGATGCAAAATCAACCCTTTGATTTCTAAAGGCTTAATGCATTCACTAACTTCAGCGACACGTAGTCCTACGTGATAGGCTATGTTGCCACCAGCACTAGTGCCCAATAGAAAGCATTTGGACAAATCAGCGTTTTTTTTCAACAGCTCGTTAGGGGTATTTTTGATCCAATACAATGATTCCACACAATCATCGTAAGCTGTCGGGAGTCGATTTTCGGGAGCGTATCGATAATCGACCGATACAATTATCGCTGGAATTTGGACCGCTAGTGTTGCGTAAAACTTTTGTAAGATTGGTGTGTCTACCGTAGCTGCCATTACGAATCCTCCACCATGAAAATATACTACAAGAGGGAGTTTAGTTTCCGAGTTTAGTACTTCACGAGGGATGACAATACGAGCCCACATGTCTTTAGCGGGATTAATAACAAGATCTTTCATAAAGACGAAAGAATCATTATCAGGAATAGTGATAGAAAATGGACGAGGAATTTGTGGACGTGTGATAGAGCCGTCAGTGTTACGAATAATGCCCAAACTTCCATAAGGATCGACATTTGGATCAATTGACATGGCAATTTGATCAGACATGGAAGTTAAATTGGACAAAGTTAGCTAGAAACAAACTATAGTATTGGAGGGATGAATATTAGTGATGTTTATAGTGAGATTTTTATAGCTTTATATAGTCTTTTAAAACAAACATTTTTTCCTGCATAGAAGATTCCACAAATAACTAGTAAACATCGTAAAGCCACGTAGCCTGCGTGATTAATATTATCAACGACATCAACTCCTTAGATTTTTCTCCTATCTCCGCCACTATATAAAAAATAATCTTTAGCGACAATTAATTAATAAAAATAGCTTAATTACCATTAAATATATATTTTTAGCAGCAATTAGCACTCTTTGTATATGTTCTTAAAGCCTTTAGCGATATTGGATCCAATGACAATCAACTAACATCGATAAAGACTTTAACACTCTTTGTTAATGTGTATACTTATTGCCACTAAAATGTGTTTTTGTTCTAGTGCAGGGTTTTAGAAAAGAAAATGACACGAACATGAGTCGTGATGGCCACAGATTGATTGTGCTACAAAAAGAATCAGTAAATTTCTTATATTATTACTTTTTTTTTAATTTTTTTAAAAAATAAGTGGTGTTTTTAATTTAGATATGTATTTTTACTAATTTATTTCTAATAAATATTTTGAAGAAAAGATATCTCTTTAATAGTTTCTAGTTATGTGAAACTTCCTTTATTTAATGAAGGCTAAAATTACAAGAACTTATCAATATTTTCTTGATGAGGTAAACCACTACTCATTTTAAACAAAATCAAAAGGTAAAAAACACCCTTAATTTTAAAATAATAGAAGTATTTAGGAGAGGAAATTTCGTAAACAACTATAGTTTGAAGTGTGACATGTAAATTCAGTTTTGATGTCAAAAGCAAACAGAGACGTTATGAATTTCTATTCATGAATAACCTTGTTTTGTTTGTGAACGAATGTGTACCTGTAAAATACGATACAAAAATGTCAAAAATTAGGCTTTAAAATGTCTTACAATAAAGAAATTCCAGTCTTAAAAATGTGTTATACGTCTTCTTCGACCCTAATCTTTCTTTAAATAGTGAAGTTGCTATTCCTCAAAATTGACCATCTAGAAAGAAATTCTAATCCTTTTAATTGCACAAATGGAGTTTTCAGATTTCAAAGAAAAGGACAATTTCCTCATTTAACTGAATTTAAGTATGAGAACTTGCATAAATTAAAAGGAAATTAATCCTTCTCCAAGTAGAAAATACACAGCAGGAGTGCTTCCTCAATGGGTTCTAAGCAGTGCAAATTGGATCGGACTCTAATACAAATTCGGGATGATAAATAAAAAATAAATATCCAAATTCAGTGGGTTCTAAGGTGTGCAATAAAATTTAGATGCTATTAAGATCTCAATAGTAAATAATTACTAAATTATATGGAATTCTAAGTGTATAAAATTTGTTTTTAATTAAAAATTAATAAATAAACAAATAAATTAAATTCATATTTATCAACAAAAATATATTTAAAAAGTTACATGATTATTGACGATAATAATAGTTAATGGTGGTGGTGGTCATAGGTACTGATTGGGGGTGGTGTTGGTTAGTGGTGGTTGTGGGCAGTAGTTAGCGGTAATGGTGGTTGATAGTAGTAGCTAGTGATAATGGTGGTTGACAGTAGTGGTAACGGTGATAATTGGTGATGGATGATGATGATAGCTAATAGTAAGGTGAATGATGACAATGATTAGTGATATATAGTGATGACTGGTAGTGGCGATTTCCAATAGTGATTGATGATTGCTGCGGTAATGATGATTGGTGGTGATGTTGTAAATGATTGCTAGTGGTGATGATGGCTTGATTATAGTTGATTGAGAAAATTATCTAACGTTATCCACTTCACAAAGCTAAGTGAAAAAAGAAATAACTCAATATACTAAAGTCTAAACCATGAAGAAATTGACATGATAAACACAACTCTTTTCTCATTCATATGCAATCACAAATACATAAGCAAACTGTATTATTACATTAGCAACAACATATTTCAGTGCTTTTATTCAAACACAAAACACTCAAGAAAACAACACCACACTCGCAAAGAAGAAAGAAAAGATGGATATGATATGTTTGATTATCATTGCAGCAGAAACCATCCTTCATAAGGCAAGCTAAATGTGAAATTTCTGAACATCTTGGCACTTCTCTCTATGGAACAAATGCACCATTGTACTTTTTCACAGCTTCCCTGCTATCAATTGTTCCCGAGTACTTCATCTGAGCTGGTGACACTGGTTTTAAGTTGGCATACTTTTTCCTGGCCTCACTGCTATCAATGGTTTCTTTTGGTGGGGCGATTGCACCATAGCGCGATTCCTGTGTATTTTCATATGGAGATGGAAATGACTCATTGCGCTGGATTTGGTCGGGGTAATGGTCTTCCATTTGTGGACTGTAGCGTTCCTTTTGTGGAGAAGAAGGGGAAAATGAAGGGTGGAAACCTTGAGATTCATGATCAGGGTAGCTTTGTTTCGTATCAGGTGTTGAGTGTGATGTTGGAGGGTGTGGTTGTTGCTTAGCAGAAGAGGAAAACAAAGATGTCCAACCTTTTTTCTTCTTTGGGTGACTTTCGTTGTTTTGAGAGGTCGGATTTGCAGTTGATTGTTGTGTATAACCAGGGGAAAACATAGGGTTTGTATCGTGTGTTGTTTCTGGGTAGCTTTCTTTCCTTTGAGGTGTTGGGTTTGAAGTTGGTGAATGTGATTGTTGTGTATAACCAGAGGAAAACAAAGGCTTTGCACCGTGTGCTGTTTCAGGGTAGCTTTCTTTCCTTTGAGGTATCGGGTTTGAAGTTTGTGAATATGGTTGCTGTGTATGAACAGGGGTAAACAGAGGCTTTGTGCCGTGTGCTGTTTCAGAGTAGCTTT
>JAJONR010008457.1:0-58573 GCA_029582245.1 Solanum etuberosum | reverse complement strand
GCATGGAAAGTGAGTGTCATTGTGCATGAATATTCGTTACGACGTCGTTTCAACTTTTGGCGGGACCACGTGGCACTCCATGTAAATTTTTTACTTTAAGAATATAATTATAGGAGGGAAATAATCAAAATGTATTAATCACTTAAATTTGTCATTAGTAAGTAAAAAATTTAATTAAGGAATCCATAGTTTTCATTGTGTAGTATGAAAAAATTCATAAAGGTTTAAATTATACAACTTTAATTAAGATATTTTTTTATGGTTAAATTTTGGTCATTTTTATAAATCATAATTCTCCTCGTATGTTATTAAAACATCCAAGATAACTTTAACTAATTTAACGCGCATGCATAATTTATGTTTAGTTGCCTTTTTGAAAATGTGACAACAAAACAAATTAAATAAACTAAGAAATTTTAAAATGGAGGATTCTTTTTCCAATTTATTCCCCTACTTTTTTCGTATTATACAGAAAAAAAAAATATCTCATTGTGTTGACTTCTTGTAAATCTTGATAAAGCTAATTAATTAATCTTGAACATCTACCTAAACTGGATATGAATATAATACTTAATTAAGTTGTTAGGATGTCTTCCTCAATATTGAAGAAAAATATGATCCGTCCATATTATCATGGATAAAAAATAATAATTAAGAAATAGATAAATGGGTATTAATAATATGAATATTTATATTATTTATCTTAATGTTGATTTTTTAGTAGATAATATGGATAATATCTATATTTGATCTATTTTTAAATGGTCAATGATCCAATCTATATTTTACGGGTCGGATTGAATAGTTCTAAAAAAAAATCATTTTGCCAATCCTTATAATGGGTATATTTTGGTAGGATTAAAAAAATTATATATAAATTTACTATATTACTAATGCATAAATAAAACTTTATATTGATATCGATAAGATCAGAAACCTACTTAAGGGGTGAAATTTGGAGTAAACATCATCATGCACGCTTGAACCAAAGTAGATGATATCATTGCATATTAAAGAGAATCCTTAAGCTAGTTAGCCCAACAAATCGATATCAAATATATATATAATAAATCAATCAGACAAGTATGAAGATAACAAAATGATGTATGTGGCTCGATTTGTGAAGCAAAAGCTTACAAGAAGAAGCTAGCTTTAGGATTTGTTGGACATAATTAATGCTCGATTATATAAAGAGATGGTGCACAATCGATTTCAAAAATTGACTAAGGAATCGTGATAATTAGCTATTTAGAACATAAGTTGAGGGGGAGACTCGTGGATTGTGATAGTAGATCGGGTAAAATTTAGTTTGAGGAAAATATTGTGAGGTGTGCAAACAAAATTCACGTTGAAAAATTGAGAAACTACATATAAGGTATAGATAATACTTTTAGGAGCTGATTAATATGAGGATGAAATAGACAAATTAATCATTAATTAGTATATCCTATATGATTAGTTACTCCACAACATACAGTGGATAACTTATCCTATGATTTTTATAGTGCAAAATAGTGGGATAAACAATTTCGAAATTAACTAAGAATCCTAACAAAATATAACATAAAATAATCTTAAGTTTTATCTCATGATTATTCCCTTATTTATCATACCAAATAACTCCTTAATGATATGGGCATTTTGAGGAAAATAGTAGGAGTTTGACCTAAAACTGACAATATTACATATTAAAAGACTAAGAGAGTACTATTTCCATCTCAATTTATGTGATGTTGTTTGACTTGATACGAAATTTAAGAAAGAAAGAAAGTCTTTTAAAATTTATGATCTAAAAAAATCATAAATATTTGTGCTTGACTATAGATTATCTCGTTAGGGGTGAAATGAACATTTTAAAAATAAATTATTGTTATTAATTATAGAAACGTGTCATTCTATTTTATGTAGACTTAACTGAAAAAATGCCACATTAATTGAGACATAGACAATATTATTATTATTATTATTTTAAAAGTGGTAAAATCATGAAAAAATTACATAGTAAAACAAATATGTGTTATGCATTTACTATACACAATCATTTAAAAGAATTGCATTAAATAACTATACTTAGGATTTTATAGAAAATCTTCCTATCTCTCAAACTCACACTCATCTCTCCCCTCTCCCATCTCTTGCTCGCATATCTCCCATTCTCATCACCTCTCTATCTATCTTGGTCGCATCTCTCCCATTCACATCACCTCTCTATCTATCTTTCACCTGAATTGAAATTCAATAAGCAACAAAGGGCTTGAGGTTTCAGATGAGATATTACAGGTGAAAGATGATGGAAACTTTCATCTCTTATTCCTCTTTTCCTCTTCAATTTCCTACTCAGACTCTCAATATGCCTAAACTAGAGAGGAATACAATCACATTTTGAAAGAGTATACGGTATATGATACAAATGTATAACAAGGACAAAATACAGTTAAATACATTGATATTAATTTATAGCCTGTTGCATATACACCCAAACACGTTGAAACATAAGGAACATATACACTTGATACAATTATATTCATTTATACAACTTAATATAATTATATCCGTTGATATAAATCAATTACATTAATTATATTCATGATACAATCAGATACAACAAATACAATATGTATTCATCGTCTATCGCCTCTCACCTTTCTTTTTCAATTTCGATCACCTCTCTTTCTTCTAACATATAATTATAAATCATAACTAAATACACTATAGCTATAAATTTCTAATTAATCTCAAATCATAATCATATTTAAAAGTTCTTCTAAAATTATCACAATTTCTTTTTAAATATATCTATTAACTCAACTTATATTGAATGTGAAAAAAACAGCTTAACACACTCTTAAAATAGCCACCATATATAACTATGATAAAATATGAATAAACATCCAAAAACCACCAAGTCTTTGAGAAAAGGGTCAAAGTAAACTTTCTTCTTCTTCTGAAACTTCTTCATCTTTCTATGTGCCTCTTCTTGTTAAGGATTATTCTTGATTTTTTCTTACAGGTAATTTTCTCACAATGGATTTCATGTGCTTTCAGATATGACATGATTTGAGCTTTTGTTTGAAGTTTTTGGAGTAAAATTGATTGTTTTTAACGACTTTGATGTAATGGGTTTCTGGATTATCTGTAAAGTTATTAACTTTTTCTATTGTACATCTTTTGTGGGTATTTGTATTTATGTGTGATTTGAGCTTTTGCTTGAAGTTTTAGAAGTAAAATCGATTGTTTTTGGAGTAAATTTGATTGTTTTTAACGATTCTGATGTAATGGGTTTCTGGGTGATCTGTAAAGTTATTAACTTTACTATTGTATATCTTTTGTTGGTTTTTATATTTATGTGTGATTTGAGCTTTTGGTTGAAGTTTTGGGAGTAATTGTGATTGTTTTAACGACTTTGCTGTAATGAGTTTCTAGGTAATCTGTAAAGTTATTAACTTTTCTCATTTTCTTGCACTTTCTAGTTAATTGTGTTTGCTGATTTTCTGAGTTTTGTGTGTGATTTGAGCTTTTGATTGAAGTTTTGGGAGTAATAGTGATTGTTTTAACGACTTTGATGTGATGGATTTCTGGGTAATCTGTAAAGTTATTAACTTTTCTATTGTATATCTTTTGTGGGTTTTTGCATTTATGTGTGATTTGAGCTTTTGCTTGAAGTTTTAGAAGTAAATTTGATTGTTTTAACGACTCTGATGTAATGGGTTTCTGGGTAATCTGTAAAGTTATTAACTTTTCTCATTTTCTTGCACTTTCTAGTTAATTGTGTTTGCAAGTTTTTTGAGTTGTATGTGTGTTTTGATCTTTTCATTGAAGTTTTGGGAGTAATGATTATTGTTTTAACGTCTTTGATGTAATGGGTTTCTGGGTAATCCATCAAGTTATTTTCTCATTTTCTTGTTTCTAGTTTTGACCGGAAATTTTGTTTGCAAATTTCTGAGTTTTGTGTGTGATTTGAGCTTTTTCTTGAAGTTTTAGGAGTAATGATTATTGTTTTAACTACTTCCATGTAATGGGTTTCTGGGTAATCTGTGAAGTGATGGACTTCTCTCATCTTCTTGCACTTCCTAATTTTGACTGTGATTAGTTGTACAAAGAGGGAAATTGGGTTTTGCAAATATCTGAGCTTTAGTGTGAAAAAGGCTGTTTTTTTTAGCATTTGTTTGAGAAATGTAAATCTTGGTTTTCTTTTATGGCAAGTTATATGAGTTTTTCTTGAAGTTTTGTGAGTAATAATGATTGTTTTGACGACTTTGATGTAAATGGTTTCTGGATAATCTATTAAGTAATTAAGGTTTCTCATCTTCTTACACTTTCTGATTTTGACTCGGGGGAAGTTGTGTTTTGCAAATTCCCGAGTTTTAGCGTAAAAAAAACTGTTTGTAGCCTTTTTTTGAGCACTAAAAATCCTGGTTTTCTTTAAAGACAAGTTATTTGAGCTTTTTATTGAAGTTTTGGGAGTAATAATGATTGTTTTAACGACTTTGATGTAAATGGTTTCTGGGTTGTCCGTAAAGTGATCAACTTTTCTCATCTTCTTGCACTTTCTGATTTTGTGCTTGTAAACTCAAGGGAAATTAGGTTTTGGAAATTTCTTGAGTATTAGTGTGAAAAGACTGCTTTTTTTAGCATTTGTATGAGAATTGGAAATCTTGGTTTTCTTTGAAGACAAGTTATTTGAGCTTGTTCTTGAAGTTTTGGGAGTAATAATGGTTGTTTTAATGACTTTGATGTAATGGGTTTCTTGGTATTCTGACAAGTGATTAACTTTTCTCATCTTCTTATGCTTTCTAATTTTGACTGTGATTGGTTGTAAACGCAGGAAAATTGGGAAATTTCTGAGTTTTAGAGGGTGAAACGGCTATCTTTTGAATTCAAGCTAACATTTGTTTGAGCACTTGTGGAAACTCATGATGGGCCACAATCTCTTTTAACAATTCTCTAGCAAATTTGTGTGTTTTGAAAGCGATCCAGAGCTGGGACTTGAATGGAAATGTGTATTTGCAAAGAATTTGTATGATCAGGTGGGAGCTGCTTCACGTGAATTTATCGAAGGAAATCAAGGTGATAACACTTTTGGCTGGTTGAATCTGTATGTTGGGAATCTGATAAGTTGATCTTCCCTGTCAGTAAGGATTTGTCACTTGTAGTTGAGCTTCGCCTTGTGAGTTTCATTTCAAGGGGTTGTGATTTGGATTTGAACTTACCATGGATGAAGCTCCTTGCAGCGTCAATGCACTGCCTCCGTTTATTGCAAAGATATATGAAATGGTGGATGATCCCTCCACTGATCCAATAGTCAAATGGAGTTCAAATAATAAAAGTTTTATTGTTTGTAATCCTCCTGATTTTGCTAGAGATTTGTTGCCTAGATACTTTAAGCACAATAATTTTTCCAGCTTTATTCGTCAGCTAAACACTTACGTAAGAAATTCGTTTTACTTATTTCATTTGCAGTGATATTATTTTTAAATTGAGTTTCAGTCTTTTACTGTTTTTGTTCGCATTCTCATGCCGTTTGCTCTTTTGTCAAACCAGGGATTCAAGAAAATAGATCCCGAACAATGGGAATTTGCAAATGAGGATTTTCTTAGAGGTCAGCCACACCTTTTGAAGAATATCTATAGACGGAAACCTGTTCACAGTCATTCTGTACAGAATATTCATAGCCTTTCATCATCTGCATTGACCGAATCGGAAAGACAAGGGTATAAGGAAGATATTGAAAAGTTGAAGCATGAGAACGAATCACTTCATTTAGTACTACACAGACATAAACAGGATCATCAAGGACTTGAAATGCAAATGCAGGTCCTTAACCAACATGTCCAACAAGTGAAAGACCGACAAAAGAACGTGCTGTCTTCTTTAGCTCGAACCATAAATAAACCAGGATTAGCTTTGAGTCTCATACCACAACTGGAAATGAATGAAAGGAAGAGAAGGTTGCCAGGAAACAGTTTTCTTTACCATGAAACAGGCCTTGAAGATAATCAAGCGAGTTCTTCTGAAAATTCGACTAGGGAAAATATGGACCCAACTTCTCTTTTGACTCTCAACAAGGAAGTGCTAGATCAGTTGGAATCTTCTTTGACCTTTTGGGAGTATACACTGCGTGACATTGATCAAGCTAGAATGAGACGGAGCTCTTCAATAGACTTGGATGAATCTATCAGTTGTGCCGATAGCCCTGCTATATCTTACCCACAACTAACTGTTGATGTTGGATCTAAGGTTTCTGATATTGACATGAACTCTGAGCCTAATGGAATTACTACTCCTGATGTCAATCCGCCAGAAAACCGAGTAGAGACTGCTAGTAATAATGTGCCAACAGGAGTAAATGATGTATTCTGGGAACAATTCCTTACTGAGAACCCTGGTTCTACTGATGTAAAGCCGGAAAGGGAAGATATGGAGAGCAAAATAAGTGAATCCAAGACAGTTGAGGATGGGAAATTTTGGTGGAACAGGAAGACTGTAATTAGCCTTACAGAACAGTTGGGACATCTTACTCCAGCAGAGAGAATGTAATATGACAGGGTATGTACTATTTTTGATAGTAAATGTTTTTTTGCCTGTTTCTTGTTGTAAATTTAGAGAAAGTGATTTGTCAGAGTACATAGAATTTTGGTATATTAACCTTCTTTTTTTGTTTTTACCTTGTTCGGCATGACATGATATAGTGAATGATAGAGTCAATCAGTCTTAATGCTAGTCTGGCACAATTTCATGTTTTATGTAGTTATATTCTTTCCAGCCTTGCCTGTCCATGTTGCCAATTTGTGTTGCATAAGATAGAGTATTTTTTCTAGCACTATGTTTATGCAATCCTTTTACTTTATTTCTCTTGTTATCCTTTTAATGTATGAATATGCAATGTTTGTATGAGTCGTCGTTTCAGCATTTAAATCCCAAATCAGTTGGGGTAGGCTATATGATTCTTTTATACTCTTCTGCTCAGGGTGTTCAGTTGTTCCATGCTATCAGTAGAAACACACGACGTGTGTAATACTGTCCATACTGATTCTGGATATGTTATGGTTGCGGATATCTTGTATGATTCTCGATCTGTTAGCATTTAAACTAATTCCTCCTTTCCCCGAAGAATGGTTTGCCAGAGCTCGGGTAGATTCCTATGAGGTAATAGTTGCTGCTCGATGTGTTCAGTAGCTCAGACGTTCTTGATTGTTAAAATGTTTGTTGACTGTACACACTGATGTATGTATTTGCTTCTTCATTAGACAGTCAATTCATTTCTGTTTGATGCTTCTTGTTTCCAGTTTTTCCCATTTGACAACTAGTATATAATTTAGGCCTGAGAAAGAGCCTACGAAACGATGTGTTTAATCTCTTCTATGTCAACAAAGTTTAAAAGGATAGACTTTGTTGATGTGTAAATAGAATTTTGGCTGAAACATGTTGTTGGTCTGAAGTTGAGAAAATTGTTAGCCTAAATGTGGCTTCTTTTTAAAAAAAGAAGATATTCTGTTTGCTTTTTAGCCGATGGTCTATTGGAAACGTCTTTACCTGTCTGCGTATAATCTGCCCTCTAGACCCCACTTGTGGGACTACATGGTGTGTATATTGTTGTTATTGTTGATATACCAACATGTTCAATTCCTGATGGTGAATGTTGGTCATGGTCAGGGACACAAGTTCCTTATGGTTGAAATTATATACAGGATCTTGAGTAAGTGTGACCTTAGTTATAAATGAAGCGGGTGAAAGGTACGAGAAATTAGAGTCTAAATCCTAACAAAGACAAAAAGCTATAGGTGATCTCGTCCTGTCGGGCTAAATCTTGGTCTTATAGAGTTATCTAATGCATGTGCTGGTGGAAGGTAATAATATATCCGGTGAAACAGTCAAGGTGCGCGCAAGTTGGTCTAGATATCATTGCTATTGCTATCTTCATGCCATTAGTGTCATTTTTTCAAAGTGGAGAAGTTTGTAGACCCAAAGAGCAAATGAATGGTGTTAAGGCCATGTGGTTAGGGGCTGCTAGTCTTCAAAGGTGGCCTCTTAAATCCAAAAAAAGTGGTGTTTGTATGAAATTTCTGTCGTCTTATCAACAAGAAATAATATTAGTCAAAGATTCTATATGCTTTGTGTGGCCTTTGAGAAATTAAAAGGGCAAAAAACATGTTTATGCAAAGTGATTGATTGATTGATTAGTTGCTTTGTTGTGTTGAAAATTGTGCAGAGCTGTTGAGTCAACATTTTTTTTTTCATTCGATAATTCGATATCAGGCTTCATGTCTGATTAAATTTAAATTTACTATGAGAAGTCTTACATTTCTTAACTAAGAAGTTGACTTTGTACCTAGTAGAGTTTGATATGAGACCTCTGCTATTCATCATTTCATTACGATTCTCGTTGGTGAGTCGAAAATTGACTTGGCCATAAAGAGTGTGTATGGTATTGGGATCAAGGTAAATGTTTTTCAACTTTTCGACGTTTGGTTGATCAAAATTTTTGATTTTTTTTTAAAAAAATTAAGTTTCTTAGAAATGAAAAAATGACTTCGAAAACCAAGTGATATATGTGACATTTCATACTGGTCGTGTTCTCTCCGCCTTTCAACACACTTGACCCCCATCCCCACCACCCTTAGGCCTTTCCGGCCAATAATATTTGCTTAGATTATATTATGTGTTTGAGATAATATTTTTTACTTACTTATCAAATATCATAAAATAAGTAAGAAATCACTTATTTATTAGGAAAACAATTCTTTGAGAAAATAATTTCCATCGTATCCATCCAAAGACTAAGATATTTGGTAGAAACAAAGAATACTAGGTAATTTCTTTGCTTGATGCTCAAGCTTTACCCGATATTTATATTGGTGCGAGGCAAACTTGTATTGTTAGTATCAAATAATAGATGTTTGATGAAATAATCAAGGTGTACCTAATTTGACCTGAACATCATCATTATCTTAGTTATATAACAAAAAAGAGTGACAACTTCCATAGTATAGCAATAAGAGAAAACTCAAACATCCTCACGAAAAATATTTTTCCTCACGAAACTCAAAAACTTAACCATAAATTCAAAGATTTTACATTCACACGAAAACAAAAACCTCCCAAAACAGATATTAAAAATAAGAAAAATTTCACGAAAAATATTTTTCCTAAAAAGTGATTTCCCCACCAACCAAAAACACTCATAATTTTTGCTTTTTTGTAGCGTATAGCAAGTTGGAGTTGTTACAAAACTTCCTCAAATGGGTCTTGTGGGGTCACAATTTTGATAATATAAATTTCATAAAAACAAAAGAAATTCTCAAAGTTTAGTATTTTCTTGAAAAAGAATATTTGCATCTTAAGTCATCAAAAATACAAAAAAATAAGAAAAAAACAATACTTGTACTTTCTTGTTACATGATAAAAAGGATCCCTTTGAGTTCAAGAATACCCTATTTTTCTTCATCACAAAGTTCTTATTTTCGCACCAAATAAAAATTGAAATAAATAAATAATTTGGGATTTCAATTTATCTAAACTTTTTCAAGATCTTTTATTCAAAACGAAACAATGTTTTCTTTCATTTGTTTACTTTTGAGTTGGATTAATGAACTAGTCGTTTGATTCATGCAATAAGGTGGGATACGCAAATATAACTTAGTCCAAGAATTAAAATTTCAGAACGATATATAATTCCGAGATAACTTAATCCATGAACTAAATCCACAAAAACATTATTAATTTGTTAGGTGATTTTGCTGACAAATAGATCTTTCTTTTTCAGAGGTTTTGGTAAAAAGATCCTTTTGAATATTTATTTCAAAATCAATAAGTTGGAACCTAACCAATCATGAAAAAAGAGAAGAAAGTGTCAACAACAAAACCAGCTGCCATATCATAAACCAATCACTTGTATAGGTGTAAAACTTAATTAATCAGGTGTCTCAGATTCAAGCTAAGTATAATATCACGTCTGTTAGGGAACACTTTACCTCTCATGATCAATGTGGGACTTTACAATATGATCAGGATTTAATCGGGACTTCAATGCAGATATAATACATCGACACACAAAAAAACAAACGAAAACACTACAATAGAGAAAAATAGTAATCAGAAACAAATTTTGTCGCTAAACAACATGACATGTCACTATTAGCTACAAGCTATTTACCGACGGATCGGATAGATAAAAAAAAACCGTGATTGATTCCGAATTTTTTTGGTACTGAAGGGATAAAGTTAAAGAACCAATAAGGGAGTAGTTGTCAATTTCACATTGCTGAACAACAAAAATCTATCGCTAATTCTATTTAACAATGAATTATCAGTAATTCGATTAGATACAGGCACTATTTACCAACAAATAGCAAAAATATTCGTCGCTAATTCCTATTTTTTTTTTTTAAAAAAAAGAACTTTCTTCTTCTAGTGAAAGGACAAAAATGTTCAAAGGAGTTAGTTGATGAAAAAAAAAAGAACTTTCTTCTTCTAGTGAAAGGACAAAAATGTTCAAAGGAGTTAGTTGATGAAACAATAAAGAGAGTAGTTATCAATTTCACACATAGATATCTAAGGGAGTTGATTTCTCATATGGTCACTCAGCTAACCGTTATTATCTCAAAAGTTACTTTTTCTGTTGAAGAAAATTGGAATCAAGAAAAATATGACTTTCTGAGTTAATAATTATTAGTAAAATGATCATCTGAGAAATTAACTCGGATATTATTAAAATCTAAAATTATCATGTCCCATTTCTTTGTCCTTCCCAATGGTTTTAGTATATATAAGAAGTGTTAACATATATAGTTTAAAAACTTACCAATGGCTCAACATGAAACTTCTTCTTGGTTAATTGTTCTTTCAATCATAGTGTCCTTTTCTGGTGTTTCTTGTGTAAATCTTGATCATGGAAATGGTTACATATCGGCCGTTGGCGATTCGGGGATGAGAAGGGATGGTCTAAGAGTTGCTATTGAAGCATGGAATCAATGCAATGAAGTTGGAGAAGAAGTGCCTAAAATGGGAAGTCCAAGAGTTGCTGATTGCTTTGATGTCTATAAAGCTTCTCCTCAATCACAAGGTAAGTTGAATTCCATGTTTCGAGTCTTCGTTAATGTTTTGTATTTATGTTGTGCTAGTGTGATCTTGCTCACATTGTCGGTTTACAAACTTGAATGAAGGAAGATATGATGTCAAGACGGTTATGATGAATCCTCGCAATACATAACTATCTTGCTTAAACAGAATGATAACGATCAGTGAGGATTCATATAGCCGATCTGACTATAAGATTGAGGCATTGTTGTTTTCTCTAGATTGTCTTAAAGATATAATGGCTATTGCTTTACAAGGACAAATAATTGTTCTCATTGCAATGCAAATCAATACATTTTGAACAACCAGAGGTGGAATCAGAATTTAAACTTAAAAAAATTCAAGATTCTGAGTTCTTCAAAAATACAAGTTCAAAACGTGATATTTATACTAGTTTTGGAGAATTTTCATACATAGATATGTGGTCCATGCTGAAAGCAACGCGTATCTCCCAAAAAATAGCTTAAATGAAGCGACATGGTCAGTAAGGATTCATATAGCTGACCTGACTCACGTGCCTCCCAAAAAAGTAGTCGAGTAGTTGTTTTGTTGGTTTTTCGATATGTTGTCTTAAGTATTTAAATGTCTATACTTTACAGGGGGAGAAAATTGTTCTCTTTGCAATGCAATACCATACATGTTGATACATAGAGTGACAGAGGAAGAAAACAGGTTAGGCATAGGAAAATCATTTCTTGGATTAGAGAAAAAGGCAATTCTTGATGTTGATCATTATGCAGTACAAAAAGAACTTTACTTGGGATCAAAATGTCAAGTTGAAGACAAGCCAAATCCTTGGCAATTCTGGATGATCATGCTCAAGAATGGAAACATGGATACATACGCTGCTAAGTGTCCGAAAAACGGGCTCTTATCAGGCCCGTATGGGCCTGATAGCAACTTTCCGTGTTTCGGAAAAGGGTGTATGAACCAACCATTGATTTTTCACAACTACACAACTTTACAAGGTGTTAATAGGACTACACTTAAAGGGAGTTTTTTTGGTACATGGGATTTGCATAGTAGAATGAGTAAATCAAGAACAGAGAATAATTCTTTTTATTCTGTGAAATGGAAGAAAGAATTGGGAAAAGGAAGTTGGATTTTTCATCATGTGTTGAAGACATCAAATAAGTATCCTTGGCTTATGCTTTACTTAAGATCAGATGCTACATTTGGCTTTTCTGGTGGATATCATTATCCAACTAGGGGCATGTTAAAAATTGTGAGTAAAAACTTTAACTTTTCTTGATTTGGTATCAAACATACATTTTAATTTTATATAATTTGAAGTCATCTTCGCTATTGTATTTGTTTTACATACTTGTTTTTTGATGTTTGAGTCGAGGGTCTATCAGAAACAGTCTCTCTATCTTCACAAGTAAGGGTAAGACTGTGTACACACCACCCTCCCCAAACCCCACTTGTGGGAGTCCGGAGTACACTGAGTATGTTGTTCTTGTCTCGATCCTAACTGAAGTACAATGGGGGTGGGTGGGGGGTGTTAATTTAAACCATAGCAAAAAGTAGAGAGGTAAATTGATCTGCATCTCTTTCTCAAAGTATCTTGATACGTGGAGTCTGTCTCTTCAACGTTGAAGCTCCGTTAAGGTCCAGGACTAAGAAAAGACGATTTGCTAACGACAAGGGCATGAATGATCGAGATATGCACCTTTAGCCTCAAAGTATTTTGACTCGTGAGTCCACTCAATCCACACTCGGAGCTCCGTTTAAATTAAGGGCAAATAAAAGACTATTTGCTAAGATATTAGCTTGAATGACCAGAAAGTATAACGAAGGGTAATATTAAGACATTTCTTTTGAATCTTTGAAAAAATTATTGATACTTTTGTGTTGTGTAGATACCAGAATCACCAAATTTTAAGGTGAAATTCACCTTAAATGTGATAAAAGGAGGAGGTCCAAACAGCCAATTTTACTTGATGGACATAGGGAGTTGCTGGAAGAACAATGGCAAGTCATGTGATGGAAATGTAACAACCGACGTTACGCGATACAGTGAGATGATCTTGAATCCAGAAACACCATCTTGGTGCAAACCAGATAGCCCAAAATTATGTCCACCATACCACATTTTCTCAAATGGATCAAGAATTCATCGAAACGATACGATTCGTTTCCCTTATGAAGCTTATCATATGTATTGTGCACCTGGAAATGGTGAATACATTGAGGAACCTAATGTTCATTGTGATCCTTATAGTAATCCTCAACCTCAGGAGATTTTGCAGATTTTGCCACATCCTGTTTGGGGGGATTATGGTTATCCTACTAGGAAAGGGGATGGTTGGATTGGAGATCCAACAACATGGGAACTTGATGTTGGGAAGTTGTCACAATCACTTTATTTTTACCAGGTTTGAATCTATTTTTCCCTTTTATTGGATTTCAAAAAATGAGTTTAAACAGACTGTTCGGTCAAACTTTTAAAATCTGCTTATTTCTAAAAGTATTCTATTGTCACAAGCGCTTTTTGAAAACAATATTTTTTCTAAAGCAACAATTTGTGTTTGGTTAATCAATTTGAAAAACAATTTTGTTCGATATTAAAGCCTATGTTGCTCAAGACTCTCCAAAAAATATTGTCGCACTTGTGTTGGATTCTCCAAGAATGCACTATTTTTGAAGAATCCAATATGCATCTGTCGACATTTTTGAAGAGTTTGAACAATATAGATTAAAGCAGTAATTTGTGCCTGATCAATGTTTCAAAAATAATTACGTGTACAAACTACTTTTCTTTCGGCTTCTAAAAAACAACTTCTGTTACTACTAAAAAAACGACCAAATACCTAAATTCTCTAAAATAAGCATTTTTAGAGACTTATAAGATAATTGCAAGTAAATCTTTTTGACAAGCGTTAATCGGTAACCTAGTAAAACTAGTGATACACCTACTATAACATGTTAAATTACACTGATAATATTGTAATCTTTAAACTATCAGAGTATATAACTTAAATCATTTCAAAAAAATACTATTTAACAATCATTGAAAAACTTTTGCTAGGTATAGTAGGTTGCCAAATTGATTTCTTTATTGGATAAAATTTAACAATGGAACATTTTTTCTTGTAGGATCCAGGAACTACACCAGCAAGGAGGAAATGGACTTCAATCAACTTGGGAACTGAAATTTATAAAGATCCAAATCAAGTGGCAGAGTGGACAGTTACTGATTTTGACATTCTTGTACCTAAATAAAAGTTTTAGATGTAGAAAAGAGAAAAAAAATTTAAAAGAATTTTATTTTTATTATTATTTACAAATTTGGGAAAGATTTAAATTTGGTTTGAAGAAAGACCTTAAGTTCTCTCCAAGGTTTGTATTTTTTTTTTTTTAAATAATATTTTTTGATTTGTTCCAAGTTGTTTGATTGAAATTGAGAAATAGAAGAAGCTTCTTATGGAATTTCTATCTTGAAACTTTGTTGTTCAAACTCACTCAAAATGTTGTCGTACTTGTGTCGTTCTTCTAAAAATACATTATTTTTGGAATGTACGTATATATTGACATTTTTAAGAGTCAGCTAATCTGAACAACTTAGCTTTGACTTAAAAGTGGATTAAGTGGTTGAACCAAACACTCTTACTAACTAACAAGTTGTGAATTTGGAGAGATGTCAGCAATTAACAACTAACAAACAGTCAAACATATTAGAAATTTGATTTTAAAATTATTAGTTTGATGATCTAAAAGATTTGTTGAAAAATAATAATATAAAAGATTCAACAGATTTCAAAGAAACAAATCAACTACTATCCACCAATAAAACACCAAATCAAGTATGACTTCTTAACGTACTATATTAGCATATATTTTTCCATAAAATTTAAGATATTACTCCACCACTTTAATTATGTATCTTATTTTATTTTTAATGTAGTATTTTTAAAAAGAAAAGTCTTTTTTTATATTTTTTTCACGATTTTCATTTTATCCTGAATGACACTCTCTTATAAAACGACCGTACTACCAAACCGTATAGTTAGATGAATGAGATCTTTTCACCTTAACTAGAGATCACAAGGCTCGAAACCAGTCAAGGATAAAGCAGTACAACCCTTAACCCTGCCAAAACCTTTGATGATAGTTCTTTTTATTTCAGGCATAACGAAAAGTAATCTCATATAAAATTTTACACATAATTAATATAACATTTAGTTTGCAACATTAATATAATTTCTGCATAACTAATATAACGTTTGATTTCTGCAATACAAACAAAACTTTGACTCATTTGTTTTGCAAAATTGAAAGAACTCACTATGAGAATTTCAGTAAAGGTACTGAAAAAATGGAACTTTATGCTTGTAAAAGGGCAGTCCAGTGCACTAGAGAGCTTATGCCCTCTAGGGAAGGACTGGACCACAAAACTCTATTGTACGCAGACTTGTCCTGCATTTCTGCAGGAGGCCATTTCCACGGTTTGAACACGTGACCTCGTGGAAACAACTTTACCAATTCTATATTGTGTCCAAAATAATACCCTGGTAGATGGTTGCTGTATTTCTGGGCATATAGCTTTTTTTTGATATCTTGAGATAGGACCATCATGCACAAAACAATATCAATTGTCGAAAGAAATAACTTGTGACAATAAATTTACAAAAATTTACAGTCTCAATGAAGTATTGTACATGAAGGACTTGTCTTTTCAGTTTTCAGTTATCGCGAATCAAATTAGTTGGCTCGCTTAGAACATACTTGGGCAACTCGTACTTAGCGCCTGCAATAGAATAATAGTTGATACAAATATCAGTGTCGGGTCCAGAGTATTGCGTTTATGTGTTAAAACATTCATCAAATATCTAGAAATATTTAACTGTGAGTTATTATCGTAATATCTAACTTAAAGTCGTTGTAGGAAGCTGTAAACTTCAAATCATGGATCCACCTCTAGATACAATGAGATTATAGAGAAATGAAAACAAGTATTCGGTAAAAAGTACTACTACAAACCTCTTTCGTCGTAGCATATTGTTAAATCAGGGGCTTGCACGATTATCCCGGCACTGTCCACGATTGCTTGTGCAAGGCTTATATCTGACTCTGCTGCAGCTCGGAGTGCATCCCAGATCTCTGAAGAAGGAAATATAATGGTTAGGATATTTTCATCTGCTATGCTGTTTTATAAATCGACTTATCCTACAAGTACACATAGGTATATATTCATATAGCAGTGCGTGTGGGGGTTGGGGAGTGTAACGAGTTCGGGTATTTGGAGTCACAAAGGTGTAGATGTTGCACATATTATGTTTTCTGGCTTTGCAATGAATGTCATTATAATCTAAAAGATTTCTAGTTATTTCCAGAGGTGAAATAGTACTCATACATAACGTCCCATCGATTATCTGAGACTGATGTGTAACATGAAAGACATAGTAGCTCAATGCCTTGAACAATATCTCAAATGCAAGGACCGAGGACAAAATAGGCACAAAGAACAATGAGATAACACTTTTCGGATAAGAATATCGAGATAGTAACAATTCCTATCTTACTATCTTCTGGCTCTAAGAACCAATTATTCCAGAAACAGGAAACAAGTATAATGGTAAAACTTGCCGTATTTTATGGAGACTACCTTTTCGACCCCCATAGTGTGGTGCTGTGTCCCAGAATTCATCACGCATCTGTACAAGCTGAGCCCTCGTAATAGGTTCTGAATGCTTCCAAGGCTTTGGTTTTTGTATCTGTTTAGCTGCTTCTGCAATCAAGAAACAAGCTCAGAACTCCGTCGCTCAGGAGTGCTATTAAAAGAAAATATATCATATAAACAGTTAAGAAAATTGTTCATGATCTATCAGTATCGGAATTCACGGGATATAGCAGGCAGCATGAAGTCATGGAAAGAAATAAAGCATTGGAGTATTCTCTTTTTCCTCCTAAAAGGAATTCCTTACCACACGATAGCCATAATTCATATAGTACTATGCTTTAAACAAGCCAATAACGTAAAGAATTGTTAAATGTGAAACTTTGGGTCCGACACAACCTCATGAGAGGAGGATTCCCCAAGGAGACCACAACTCATTTCCTCAACCAATCTGTGACTTAACAAGAACAAACACAGACTATAAACTTTGTGATAACAGATGTGTATGATGGGTATAATAGGGACGTGACTAAGTGACCTAAGTATTGATCTAACATTCATCTTCCTAGGATTATAACCTTCAAATGGCTACTGTAAAAGATCCAATACTAAATACTACTGATAAGAACCAAATGACGAATTTGCTAAAAAACAACATACCCCGTGTAATCCCACAAGTGGGGTTTGAGGAGGGTAGAGTGTACGCAGACCTTACCCCTACCTTGGGAGGTAGAGAGGTTGTTTCCGACAGACCCTCAGCTCAAGGAAAAGCATATCAAAGCAGATCGGAAAAAAATAACTGAAGTGAATGGATCATGACTAAATACTATAGGAAGCGTGACAAAGCATTCTGAAAAAAGGAACAGTAACTACACCAAAAAAGTGCAATATCGAAGCACAAGAAGAGATAATAGATAGTAACAGAAATTGACGGACAAGAAACTACGGGAGAAATACTACGACTACTAGTATGGAAGGGTAAGCGAGACAACAAGGTGAAGTCAATACATACAGCAGAGATGGTTGACATATGGTAGATAGTGGTATCAATATGTAACAGAAAACAACAAACACTGGGTAACTAACTGGTTGATAAGATCATTCTGTCAGGAAAATAACCCGAAGTCAGTACAAAATGAACTGTGAAGATAGTCTAAGAAACAAAGCGCTCATCATAACAATAACATGAGAACTACACAGAGAATGAAAAGGAAAGGGTAGATATGACAGAAAACAATAAAACGTATAGCATAGAAAGAACTTCTACTGAAGGACAACTAACCAAAGGAACAACTATTACTCAAAATGAAAAGGAAATAGAGACATTATATAAGTCCATAACCGAAAGGTTAATGCAGAAGGTTTAGAAATTATAGGTTGTCGAATCAAGGGAAGCAAGATCTGCAAAAATGTTTCACATATTACGCACTGGCAAATGGATGTCCGACTGGAAACTAGATGACCATAAAACCATCCTAACCAGGCCGTGCTAGTTACAACATGAACTCATACACTCAATTTGCTCTGATAACTTGAGTAACACAAAAATTCTGAGAGGTAACTGAACTTGTTGCTTTTAGGTACTTCTTGACTTTCAGCCAACACACTCCATGGATTTGGTTTCTACTCCTAATATCGGTCTACTTATATCCACTTACTTCAGACCTGACTTAAAACTTAAAAAAGCAATATGAAAAGACAATCTGTTGATAAATGCTGGTGATAAGAAACTGGTTTTTCCCCAAGGCTGCTCGAACAGATAGAAGACAAGCACAAGATATTGGGTGTCTGCAGTCTGTTTGAGATCTACTCTCTCACCACATTTCTAGAAAGTACCATCACACGTCCTGAAGTAAAGTACAGTGCCAGAAATCATGTTACGGATCAAAATGTGCACCAGTCTAAATTTGGGCAAAGGCAACTTTTATTTCCTATGATGGTTTCTCCAGCTTAACTTTTATACTCATTGTCAATATGGAAGATTCATAGAGTTGACACTTACTAGTTTCGGATTGAGGCATCATTGATCTATCGATTCTTTAGTCAAATAAGCAACCCACCATCATCTCTACAACTCTAAGCTAACCTATCCCCATAAAACGGTCACATTATCCGCTAAAGACAGGATTTCATTTTTTTTTATAATCGAAAAATCCGTCTGGATCCAACCCTTTGGGCCAATGCAGACTTCGAAATTCAAGGATGATTAGGCCCACCCATCCACCCTTCTCCACTTAAATACTACAACAACAACATTAACAACAAACACAGTGTAATCCCACAAGTGGGGTCTGAGAAGGTATGATGTACCCAGCCTTACCCCTACCTCTATGGGGTACAGAGGTGGTTTCCGATTGATCCTCAACAACCCTCCTCTTTTATCCGGGCTCGGGACCGGCAATGTGAACAAACTCACACAGGCGGAGTTCCTTCTCCACTTAAACACTTGTGAAATAAGATACAAGTCCCTCAACGTTTGCCGATTGAGCTAACTCATGGGGGCAATTTCAATTAAAAAGTGCTAAATACCTCCCAATACCTAATTCATCAAAAAGCTAGTCCTCAAACATCACCAACAAGTTAGGATATGAATTCTCAAAGTCCTTGAGAGTGAAATTCCCAGAAAAGCAACCAACTTTACAACAAATGCAAATCCATCAACAAACAGAAATGTAAATTATAGAAAAAACTTACACCATATAACCAATTGAGTATACCTAAAAATTGGTAATAAAAAAACAGCTAATTTCACCATAAATAACAAGAACACAAGCACAGCACAAAGAAAATTCCCAGAAAAGAGCAAAAAACAATTAAAAGCAACAATCTTTACAACAAATGCAAATCCCTAACAGCAAAACTTACACCATATAACTCTATAACCAATTGGGTATTACCTAAAAATTGGTAAAAGCAAATAATTTCACCAAGAATTACCAAAAAAAAAAAGGAGAGTACCATTTTCTTTGGATCCAGAGCAACCCATGTTCAAGAATCACCCAGAAACAGATATTGAGGAGGGAAATCACTTATTTACATAAATTTCTGTATGGAAAGTGAGAAATCAAATGGGATTTTTGAGTTGGTTTGTGATTCTTTTGAGGAGTGTTTTTGCGTGCTCACCACTCTCACTGACAGCTAATTTTTATTTTTATTTTTGGTTTCCTCACTCTGCACTGAGGGGTTTGCGCCGACTTGAACTTCCGATTAAATTCGAATAGAATATAGCAGGTCCATTATAAAATAATGCATGATTTTCTTTATAGTTAGAACTCAAATCCAAACTTCTAATATATGTAAATATACTTATTTGACACTTGGCTTGATAGTTTTTTTTTTTTTAAAAAGTTAGTAATTACACCACTTAAAATAACATAATATCTAAAAATTCCTACCTATTGAATTAATTATAAAAATATCTTTTTTTTCTTCTCTTTCTTGACATTCGGATACATCACTCTACTTCTATCATTATATTCATTACAACTTTGTTAGTATACAATGTATCTGGTACAAATGTTATTGTTGGTACATAACCCAGTTATGTTAAATCTAAATCAATATGAATCTGGTTTATAGTTATGTATCTGATACATAACTCATGTATAGGACGAAGGAACAATATCTCCACGAATTCTGAAAAATCCAAATTTATTATGATTTGAGAAACTTTCGAGATATAGTGTAATTAGCGTCCAAATTAATTGAATTTCTATACTTAATACTTTCTTTTTGGTGTGTGTAGTTTCCCGTTGGCCCGATTCAATATGAATTTATGTGGAATTTTGCATTTACAAGATTAATTTGTCAGGCACATTAAAGTTTGGCTAAATCTGATTTTGCAAGATTTTCCTATTGCGCGATTAATTTCTGGGGTGGGCACTCTCAATATTTGTATTGAGACCTAACCAAATAGAAATTCGCACTAAAATTCTCGCATTGCAAAGTGCAGTTTTGAAAGTGGCACTACAAACATCTGCATTGAATCACAATTAAATTTAATTCACACGAAATTCTCATATTGAAAGGCTCATTTCTAGAAGTGACGGTCTCTGATCATTTCACTCCTAAGAGTTTGAACCAAATTCTTATTAAAGGAGGAATTGTTTTAATTATTCTACCACAAATCAATAGTTTGTAAAGAAGGTCCCTATATTTCCTCTTTTTAACTAATGGTGAAGGTTGACATGTTTTATCTTTTTTTTCATTTGATTTTTATGAATTTGGAATTTAAATATTATAGTTTTAAATTTGATATTCTATCTCACTTTAATTAATTTATTGTATTTAAAATCTATTAATTATATTTATTCAATTGTTTTTAAATAAAAATATGAATTTAAATCAAAATTATTCATTTCAAATGAACCCATAACTATATGCCAGGTTCCCTTGTTTGATACATAATGCATGCTTATGGTTAGATTTTAGTAACTTATGCATACTGCATGCTTAGTGTTGGAAATTTGATTTTCCAACCTATTATAAATGTTATTTTAGTTATATGATTATTTTTATGGAAAATCCGTAATAATAACATAGAGAAACTTATAGAGGTATTTTCTTCTATTTAAGTCTTAAGTGTGCATGAAATATTATTTTCTCATGTAGTTTATATATCAAAAAAATTCCTTGAACTTTGTGTATTACATGATAATATTTGGCTGAATAAAGAATTTTTGAAAGAAAGATCGATTAATCTTTGAATTTATATATAATCTATAAAATACCACACCATGAAACCGTTACTTTATATATAAAAAGATCTTCATCAATTACTGAGTTTTTGGTAATCTTAAACCACACAAATATCTATATATATTATTAAATATTTAATTATAAATTTAATTATTATATTTAGTTACTTGAAATTATATGAATTTTTAAATCCGTATTTTAGTGAAGCTGACAATTCCATGCAAATTTCCTTTTCAAGGGTTGCCAGCTTTTTGTTTTCAACTTATTATGGATTGTGATAGGGGCTAATTATGTTATCCAAAATCTGAAGAAAAGTCAAAGTTATTCACAATTATTAAGAAAAAATAATAATTCTACGATGAACATAAAAAAATAAGTTCGATAAGTAATATTTCAAATTTATTATCTTATATCATTATTCAACACTCTCAAACCACAACCCTTTGACTACCACGCCACCCTTTAACCCTCACTCACACCTCTCGTATTAACTGTTATGAAGCAAATTCGTTTCGAAAGGATCTAAAGATTAAAAGCGGTTGAATGAAATTAATTTAGTGGTAGAGTAAAATATTAAAAAAAATTATTTGAAATCCAGGTTCAATTAACAATTAATTTGAAAGGACAGAGATTTAGAAAGAACATTGTATTTACTTATTAAATACTAAAAATAAATTAAAAATTTGTTTATTTTCCAATAAAATATTTTTCATCAAAAATTGTTGTAGGCCACAGGTTGATAGATTAATTATGATACATAATTTAAATACACACTCCTCCATACACCAAAACACACACAAATTTTTCTATCAACTTTATTCTTCTACCACTCCTTAATTAACATTATTTTTCAAATTCTTATGGCCAATATGGTTCATAAACTTTCTTTAATATCCATTATTATGATAATTTTCGTATTAATAGTTACAAATGAGACTTTTTAAGCAAGAACTCATTGTACAAATATATTTCCAATGGAGAAAACCACAATTGACAATATTGTAATAATCATCGTGTTCTGAAAAGTAAAGTTCCACCATCTGGGCCGGGTCATAAGGGTCACAACTCACAAGAAACCCCACCTCTCGGCAAAAAGCTATTACCTATTGATTGAAATTGAAATTTTCCTCTTCAGCTGGAGTCTATTTATATCGATTGAAATTATGTGAAATTTAAATTTGATATATTACGAATAATAAATGTTAGTTGTGTGTGTTTTATGACATGTTCAACTTGAGGTGTTTCAGATTAATAAATTGTGTTCAAGTTGCCCTTTGAATTTTTATTTATATTGGAGTTTATTGTATTGTACGTACAATATCCCCCCTCTTATATTTCTCCTAAGTATTTGCATTAATCATGCACGAACAATATTATTTTACTCTTTTATTATCCTTTTTTAAATTTATATATCATTTAATGTTACATGTTTTTCATTTGCATCCTTTATCTATTATTTATTGTTGTTTAATTTTTTTTCTCCAATATTTTGGACATGTTTTGTAATGCTTTACTTGATTCGAGTGTCAATCGGCAACATCTTATTTTATCTTCACCCGATAGAGTTATGGTACTTTGTATACACAATACCCTCCTCAGACTCCATTCATTGAAATAACTATACTTTGTATGTTGTTGTTAATCTAGCGTAGCGGAGACAAAATTTTCATTAAGGGGTTCAAATTCTAAAGAAGTAAATTTGACACATATTATAAGTAATAATATAAATAATATATATATATATATATATATATATAATACAATATAATTTCCGTCAAAGGGAGTTCAGATGAACCCCTTGACCACACGTTGGCTCCGCCCCTTAATCATACACGAAAAAATATTGCCCTATTTAAATGATCACGATATATAGTAAAATATTTCGCCAAAAAGAATTCAGATGACCTCTTGACCACAAGCTGGCTCCGGCCCTTAATTATGCACAAGAATATTCTTTTCATTTTCTTTTTTGGTAAAACATTTATCTTTTTTCATTTTTTTGGCAAGACAATCTTCTTTTCATTATACTTCTAATAATCTGGTCCAGTCTGATTTTAATAAATTATTTTCCATATATAGTAAAGCATGATACCTATAAATACATATCCCTCCATACACAACAAAATACACATTTTTCTATCAACTTTCTTCTTCTCTACTTATTAATTAACATATTATTATTCAAATTCTCATGGCCAATATGGTTCATAAACTTTCTTTAATCTCCATTGTTATGATATTTTTCATATTAATGTCTACAAATGAGACCTTTTCAGCAAGAACTCATGGTACAAAAATATTTTCAATTGAAAAAAACAATTGAAAAATTAGCAGTGGCAGTATTGATAATAATCGCCGTGTTCTGAAAAGTTCAAATTCACCATCCGCGCCGGGTCACGAGGGTCACAAGTCAACTCCACCACCTCTAAGCACAAAGTTATAACCTATCGATTGAAAATTAAAATTTTCCTTAGAGGCTAAAGACGGAATTTATATTTATATTCATTGAAAAATTTCGTGAGATTTAATTTTGATTTATTGCGATTAATAAAGCAGTATTTCAGATTAGTAAAATTGTGTTCAAGTTTCCTTTTGAATTTTTATTTCATGAATTGATGATCATCTAAAGATATAATCTTTTTTCTTTTCATTTTTTTTTTTTGTTTTCATGAAGTTAAAAAAATGAGAAATTTATTTTATGAACCGTACAATATGTCTAATAAAAAAAGTGATGTTCATCGTATTGATATACCATATCGGCTAATAATGTATTGAACTAGACACAATTTTTCAAGATTTAGTTTTTCTCCGTTCCCAGGAAATCACTTTTATAGTAGGAGGTTTGAGTTCTTTCTTTTGCTTCTAACCCTAAGAAGTTTCAACATGCTAAAACTTTTTATTTCGTTGGCTGACTAGTATTTTACTGTTGAGTTAGCAACCCGAAGAAAATGCCAAAAAAATTGTGTAACTCCAAGTCGATATAAAAGAAATAAAGTGATTTAACAAGACGATCAAAATCATTGAAAGAAAGAGTCTAAATCCCTTTCTTGAATCAACAAACAAATTGATTGATAAATAATTAAATACATTTCCAATAAAAGAAATAAATTAAGAAAATCTCATATATATATAGTAAAATCACTTTCTTTTGACTCAACTGAAGACTTGACTATTAGTATATCTATTCCAGAAGCTTCTAGAGATCGCCGTCTTAAATTAGTCCAGCATGGCAGTTCGATAGAAAAACTTTTGTGAATGAATTAAACAACAAAGAAGTAGAACAATTCCATTACTCTCCATACTATACATTTTTACTGATCTTGTGTACATATTTCTAACCTAATATTCTAGTTAAATTTTTTTTTAACCTCGCCCACGAGGCGCTAGCGTCTAAACTCGAAGGAGGTTTTGTTGTGAAATTCACCTAAGGCAAACTTCATGTCAGAATGGAAGCAAAAATTTAAGGATTCTATAACTATATTTTGAGACGTCTTTTAGGTTAAAACTTAAGAAAACAAAATTGTGAGGTCCACAAAATTTGAACTTAGAGAAATCAAACTAAAGCAGACAATACCTTGATAGTAACAAGTTTCATGTCAAAGTAGGAGCAAAAATAAAGCTAGGAGGTATATAAGTGCGTGTGTTCGCAAGTAAAATATCAAGAAATTATTTTTGAGTTAACTTTTGGGTTTGGACTAGTGACAATTCCTAATGAAATGTAACCAAAATTGCAAAAAGGAAACCAAAAAGAACAACAAAAACATACCAGTCCCACAAATGGAGTCTGAAAAGGGTGAAATCGCAACGATATGCACGCAAATTAAAGAAGAGAGATTAATGGCCTACCCCTGGGCTAGGAACAGACTTGAGAATTCTATTAATAGTGTGTGAGTGACCCTTCTTGCTAGGTGTGGAATTAGGGATTGTGCCCTTAGGAAGGGAAATTTGATACAATAATCTCATGTCCTCTAAATTGGGATTTTTCTTCAATTCATGCAAGTTTAGTACTAACTTTCTATTAGCTTGTGTTGCGGATGTAATAAAAGGGACAAAGATCAATAATAAGAACATGAAGAGAAAATTACTAGTACTAGAAGCCTTTGAAAAATACATTGTTTGTTGTATGTGATATTTAGTTTTGTCAAGAAAGTGGTAGAAAGGTTGTGCTATATAGACTTTGTTTTCTATATGATTTCTTGGTGCTAAAAGAGAAAGAAGAAAAATGAGTAGGAGGAGGAGGAAAGGTGTAAAAGGGGACTAGTTTTGATAAGTGTTGGTTGATTATAAATGTGTATAATTGTGACGCTCATGACAAAGGGCGGACCACTTGCAAGCTTCTAAGCTAACAGTTAGCTTCTGAAGAAGAGATGCATGTCACACACCTTAGTTGAATCTCATATATCAAAATCGGAGAGACAATTAAGAGTTTTATAAGACATAATATAAGTTCAAAGAATATTACATACTAGCTTAATCAAAAGTTTTGAATTTGAACTTTGTTTCGGGTAAATTTTTGTTAGAGAATAGAGAGTATATATTTATATCCTTATTTTTAATCGGCATACTAGGCGTAAATTCAAATTAATGAGGTCGGCGAATTTCATGATTTATTCTTTTTCTAAAAAAAAGGTATTAAAAGCAAGCGTGATGGCTACGAAGAAGAGGATTCAAGTTAGTTGGGCTACCTCAAATTCCAATGTTTGTTTTGGAAATAGTTGCCTTCTTAAATATAACTGACTAGATCAACTATATATTGTTTTCTTTTCCTATCTGAACTATCATCATTTACTCAACTAGGTGTAATTCATCCATATACTCAACGAGAAGTGATGAAACGTACATGAATAAAAATGAACGGAGGGAGTATTAGTGATGCTAAACCTTGTATGGTCCACCAGTGTTCTAGCTATTTTTTTTACACTTTGAACCTAGTTATGGTCTTGCGATTATTTTTTTTAATAAAAAAAAGGGAATTGAAAGTCAACCATAAACGTTAAATAATGAAATTATCTTCTCAAATTTTAAAAACAAGAATGACATGAAAGATTAAATACTCATATTGAAATTGGAAATAATATAAATATTGAGTGTTGTTGTCATGTTAAGTGACGTTCCACATGACTTTTATAATTATTTTGTGTTTTTAAAAAAAAATTAAATTCTCATATTCCCTAGACCATTTTGACAGGCCATTTATAACAATTTTATCATACTGTTGATTATTATCTTTTACGTTTTCTAATTTTGTCCTTTTTAGGCAACAAGGAAGACAGAGAATAACAACTTGTATATATCATCGTGTTTATCTTTTTAGGTTTCATTGTTGTCCGACGTCTACATTAAAGTTCTTCTGATTAATTTGAGTTTACGTCAAATAAGACCTAATTAAAAGAAAAATACTTTATATTATGATATCTTTTTAATTTTCGAGAATCAAACTCAAAAATCAAGATCAAAAAAAGGTGATGAGATGTGGAGTTTTTATAAATAATATGTGGTATATATAGTCTACACTTAAATGTCATAAATTGGCCTAGGATTAATGTTGTGACAAGTACGATATTTGAACAATTATAAGAACTTACCTCTTCATTCTCGAAATTCAAACTCAAAATATCTAATTAAGGAAGAATGACAGAATGTTGAGCTTTTTACATGTGTACTATAGTGTATGTCTAATAATCATAAATTGGTCTAGAATTGTTGTGACAAAGCACATTATTTGAACAATTACAAGAGCATATATTTATAATTTACTACGTAGAAATGCTTCAAAATCTACAAACAAAATGATTCAACTTATTCTTTTTGGTTATGGTGTTTTTAAATTATAAGTTGAATTGTAACATTGAAATTGAAAAAAAGGTCCTAAAAAAAAAGTGAAGTTTGCTAGGAAAAATTTGTACACTTGGACCCTTGAATCATTCACCATGTCCACTCCACTCCATAAGTTTTTTGAGAACCCTGAAAATCACTATGACAATTTAAAGAAAAGGTGGGAGATGTGAGAGAGAAAGAGAAGGTAAGCTCCTTCATACTTTATCTGTAGTTTCGAGTTCGAATTTTAAGAATGAAATCAATTTTAAGAGAGAAGTCTGTTGGTTAATTTTCGGAGAATTAGTGGACTAATAACACACACAAAAAATACTTAAAATTATAAATTTCTATTTTGTGACATTGAAACACTAAAATAGATATACCATTAATGAAAATCCAATATGTCCATGTCACCAGTCCCACGAGGCCCGACTTGGCCAAGTTTTGGGGGCAGCAGAGTCGGTCCACTCCACTTATTTTCGAAAATTCAGTGCACGACATGAAAAATATTTGAAATCTTTGTGAGACGGAAACATTGTAAAAAGAGACGCATTAATAAAAATGCAACGAGTACGGGTCTCAACCTTGCCAATTTCGGAAAATTAATAAACTAACGCACACGAAAAACATTTAAAATCTTGAATTTCCATTTTGTGACATCAAAATGATGAAAAAAAGAGACGTCATTAATGAAAATGTAACGAGTACGAGTGGTTCTATTTGGAGTTCCAGGATTTTGGTTCTTCCCAAAAATGTCATGCCATGCCATTTTTGAGTTCGAGCGTATTGGACCTCATTCTCAAATACGACATTTGGATGGACAAATGGAAATTGATCTGTAGTACTCACTCAGGTATGAACTCTATCCCTTGTGTTCAAGGCTACATGATATGTTGCCCACAAACTGTATGACATTTTGCCTCAATGAATTGATTGTGTTTACTACTAAGTCTCATGTGTTCAATGTATGTTAACTCTAAACTGTGTGCACATAATTAGCAACATTGATTTTAAGAGGAAATATTCAGATTTCGAAAGTGAAAACAGTAGCTTGTACATGAATTCAAATATTTGCAACAAAAGTTATTAGGACATGCTCAGCATGCAAGAAGTTGAATCTTGATCTTCTGTAGCATCCCTACAACATCTTTCATGTTTGTCCTTCTTGTTGGAGATTCAACACAACAATCTAGCGCAACTTTCATGATTGATGCCACACAATCTAACTTCTTATTCAAGTGATTATCCGTCGGTGATACCAAGTTGGCATCTACAACATCCATTACTGTCGAATAACTCACCCATTGCTTCATGCTAAGATCTCCCTCAAAATCACTAGGCTTTCTCCTAGTAAATGTTTCCAGCAACATGATCCCGTAACTATAGACATCACATTTTATTGACACCAATCCATCTTGTCCATACTCTACAGTCAAACAATTAATTTAAAGATATAATATACTTTCTTGACGAAAAATCAATGCTCATATTAGCAAAAACAAAGAGACGTACCTGGTGCAATATAGCCCAGTGTTGCTAAGGTTTTAGTGTATAAATCACTCTCATCTTCACCAAGCAGTTTTGAAATACCAAAGTCGCTTAGGTGGGCAACAATATCCTCATCCAGTAAGACGTTACTAGGCTTCAGATCACAATGAATCACGGGAGAGGAGCACCCATGATGGAGATATTCCAATGCAGATGCCACATCTATCATAATGCTTAGTCTCTGCCTGATGTCTAGGAAGTAGTTGTGCGAATACAAATACTTCTCAAGACTTCCATTAGGCATATACTCGAGCACTAAAGCCTTAAAATCAAGGTTGGAGCAACTAGTGATGACTTTTACGAGATTCCTATGGCGAAGGCTGCGCAAAACTTCACATTCCGTATCAAAACTCTTGAATGCCGCTTCCAGTTGCAGATTGAACACTTTAACTGCAACGGCAGTCCCACTTCTCAGAACGCCTTTGTAAAATTGATTCATTGACAGATCCATATATGTCGCAGCCTTTAGATTTCCAATTTCGGGAGGTAAAGAGCCAACCATGTTGTTTGATGACAAGTCAAGAACCATTAGATCTTTAAGATTTCCTAAGCTTGCTGGTATATTGGAACTTAGTTTATTGGAACCCATATATATATATCTCTCTAAGGGAAGTAACGTTCCCTAAACAATTCGGAATGTTGATTTTGAGTTAAGTCTATCAAACCCAAATGATACAATTTACAAGTATGATCTCCAATAAATCCTGTAAGTTTGTTGTTGTCCAAGTACAAGCGCTGAAGGTTTCTCAAGTTCTGAATTGATGTAGGAATTGATCCAATCAAGTTATTATTAGAAAGATCAAGGTCTACTATATAAGCTGCTTAAGTTGTCAACTTCATTTGGAATTCTCCCTTTCATTTTGCAACTCATAGCATAAAACTTGGTTAGAGATGTGGAAAGGTTCCCTACAGATAATGGAAGCATGTCGTTTAGACTGTTGAAAGATAAATTTAGGTGAATGTTTTAATTTAATTTTTTTCTTAAAATAAGGATACTAAGAAAACTTGGATCTTATGTGCATTAGTCGGGGTTGGGGAATACTATCTTAAACAATTTTATTCTTTTTTGAAATTAAAAGTGAATAAATATTTAAAGACTTCAAGTTAGAATCTACCTTGTCATATTTCAAATCTTCTTAAATTATTTAACTTCAATTTGCAAAACAAAATTTTCCATGTACCATTCTAATTATTTTTGTATATGTTAATTATTGTGAATTTATTTTCATGTATTTCCATTTTGTGTGAAGATAAAACATACCACTGAAATAGTTTTCTGATAAACCCAACATTTGAAGTTGTGAACAATTTGACAAGCTTATAGGCATATGACCATGAAGCTTGTTTTTTGATGGATTAAGCTCTTTGAGTATTGGGAGACGATTGCATAAACCATTGGGAAGATTTCCTGATAAGCTATTGATTGCAAATTCACGGGGGATCCTGCCTGTAAGAGCCAAGTTGGAAAAATTCAAGGACTTCACTCGCTGGTGATGAGAGCCACAAGTAATTCCTGTCCAATGGCAAACAGAAGTAGTGGGAGACCAACTTTCATCCAAATAGTGAAAGGGATCCGAAATGATTTGAGATTTTAAAGAAAGAAGAGCTAATTGATCAGTGGTAATATTGGTTTGGGTCATGGATGAACTAATCATAACATAGTGAAGCAACAAGAGAAAACAGATGAATGTTTTCTCCATAATTGCATAAATTAGTAAGAAAAATGGTATGGCTATTAGTAACTTATTTTGAGACTTTTATATAGTGATACTTTTTTTTTTTGGGAGACTTTTCTTTTAAATCATTTTTAGGATTAACTTTTCTTCATCAACAAGGTTTGTGGTGAAGTGGTAAGTACTCCTTCATCCTTAACCAGATGTCTTGGGTTTGAGTCCCCCCCGGTTTTAGTTTTTCAGAGGAAACAGTGACATTCTGTTTTAGCATTTCTGAAAACAGAATCATGCACAAATCAAGTGCTAAAACAAAACAAAAAAGGCAATCTTTCCATAAAACAAACAAGTGATCAATTTGGAACAAGAGATTCCGAGAACATGCTCAACATGCAAGAAGTTGAATCTTGATCTTCTGTAGCATCCCTACAACATCTTTCATGTTTGTCCTTCTTGCCGGAGATTCAGCACAACAATCTAATGCCACTTTCATGATTGAAGACACAACATCTAGCTTCTTCTGTAAACGATTATCCATTGGTGTTATCAAGTTGGCATCTACAACATCCATTACTGCCTCTGGGAATGAATAACTCACCCATTGCTTCAAGCTAAGATCTCCCTCAAACTCATTAGGCTTTCTCCTAGTAAACGTCTCCAACAACATGCTCCCGTAACTATAGACATCACATTTTATAGACACCAATCCATCCAGTCCATACTCTATAAACAAACAATTAGTTTGAAAATTTAACATAATTTCTTGGTAAAAAAGAAAAAGAAAGGAAAAATCAGCAAAACAAAGAGACGTACCTGGTGCAATATAACCTAATGTTGCTAAGGTTTTAGTGTATAAATCACTCTCATCTTCACCAAGCAGTTTTGAAATACCAAAGTCGCTTAGGTGGGCAACATATCCTCATCGAGCAAGACGTTGCTAGGCTTCAGGTCACAGTGAATCACCGGAGAGGAGCATCCATGATGAAGATATTCCAACGCGCATGCTACATCTATCATAATGCTTAGTCTCTGCCTAATGTCTAGGAAGTAGTTGTGTGAATACAAATACTTGTCAAGACTTCCATTAGGCATATACTCGAGCACTAAAGCCTTAAAATCAAGGTTGGAACAGCTAGTGATGACTTTCACGAGATTCCTATGGCAAAGGCTGCACAAAACTTCACATTCTGTATCAAAACTCGTGAATGCTGCACCCATTTGCAAATTGAACACTTTAACTGCAATATGAGTTCCACTTCTGAGAACGCCTTTGTAGTCAGAGCCAAAACTTCCAGAAAAAATCAGATTACTCTCGCTATGCGGATCAGTTGCTTGGAGCAGTTCATAGTATGAAATTCTTTCTGTTGTTGCCATAGACAATGAATCAGCTCGTTGAGGAGATCTTTTACCTCTTCTATACCTTATCCATAGGAACACAAAGGCGATAGGAACAAATACAAGTGCTATTCCTAGTAAAAGAAATAGAAGTAGCAATTTTTTCCTATTTGATCTATGTGTTGATGAAGTGGGGCATGGGGGGACACTAAATCTTGAAGAACCACACAATGCTTCATTGTTGATGAAAAATTGCCTCGAGAGGTTCTTGAAGGAACCCCCCGAGGGTATTTCACCATACAATTTGTTGTTAGAAACATTGAAATACTCAAGGTATTGTAGTTTCTCAAAAGACATCGTAATGGTTCCTGATATATAATTATGAGAACGGTCTAGGTATTCCAAACCTATCATGTTTCCCACTGAGTCAGGTATAGATCCTTGCAACTTGTTGTGTTGCAAAGAAAGATCCATCAGATTTTGCAATCCTCCAATTTCTCTAGGAATTCATTTTGTGAATTGATTCATTGACAGATCTATCAGTGTCGCAGCCTTTAGATTTCCAATTTCTGGAGGTAAAGAACCAACCATATTGTTTGATGATAAGTCAAGCTCCATAAGATCTCTAAGATTCCCCAAGCTTGGTGGTATATTGGAAATCAATTTATTGGAATCAAGATGTAAGTACCTAAGGGAAGTAACATTCCCTAAAAAATTAGGAAGTGCTCCTGAAAGTTGATTTTGACCCAAGTAAATATCTCCCAAATGCTGCAATTTACAAAGATTATCTCCAATAAATCCTGTAAGTTTGTTGTTGTACACTTGCAAGCACTGAAGGTTTCTCAAGTTGCGAGTTGATGTAGGAATTGATCCAATCAAGTTATTATTTGAAAGCTCAAGGTCTAATAAGCTGCTTAAGTTGCCAACTTCATTTGGAATTCTCCCTTTGATTTTGCAACTACTGGCAAAAAAAATTACAAGAGATATGGAGAAGTTCCCTAGAGATACCGGAAGCATGCCGTTTAGAGGGTTCAAAGATAGAGAAAGAAATCTTAAACTTCTGCAGTTGGTTAAGGAAGTCAGGAAGCTTAAAAATGAATCACTGCTTAAATTGTTTTCCTCTAAATGTAGCATCTGTAGATGAGTCAAATATCCAAGAGAATTGGGAATCAGGCCAGTGAGTTTATTGTATGAAAGATCTAGTTTAGTAAGCTTTGAACAATTGGAGATAGAATGAAGAATAGTCCCAATAAGATTGGTTAAGCCACCCAATAAAAGCTGTTCAATGTTGGGTAAGACAGAACCTATGTTTGGTGGTAGAGTTGCTGATAGATTATTGAATGCAAGAGACATTATTCTCATCCCTGATATGTTGAACATCTCCATTGGAAGTGAACCACTAAAGCTATTCAACTCAAGATTAAGATTCTCCAACTCAACGAGATTTCTTATCTCTTTGGGTATTTCACCTGTCAACACATGAATACTAGTGTATCTAGTTCAATACAGTATAAGTTGTACTTTTTGTTATCACTTTGAATACGTACCAGTGAACCTATTTTCGGTAAGATGTAAAACTTGCATCTTGGTTAAGTTAGCAATCTCACGTGGTAAGGTTCCCTTGAGATTGTTCTTCCCTAGTGAAACAAGTTGCAACGATGAGATATTGAATATGGAGATCGGAATAGAGCTGGTAATCTGGTTTTTCTCCACGCCTAACTCCACCAAATTAACAAGATTTCCGATTTCTTGTGGAATTATACCTGCATTTAATGTGTTAATAAAAACTATCTGAGGTAATTAGATACAATAGTACTAGCATTCACAAGATAAAACATACCTTTGAAATGGTTGGATCCAAGATACAATCTTTGCAAGTTACTCAATCTTCCAATTTCACTATGTATTCGTCCATCAAAATTATTTTGGGATGGAGACAATATTTTAAGTTTTGAACAATTTGACAAGCTTGTAGGCATATGACCATGAAGCTTATTTATTGATAGATGAAGCCTTTTGAGTATCGGGAGACGATTGCATAAACCATTGGGAAGATTTCCTGATAAGCTATTGTTTGTAAATCCAACGGCTTCGATTCTAGAGATATTGAAAATTGTGAATGGTATAGAACCCGTAAGCTGATTATGTTGTATGGACAAGTAGTTCATGTAGTGAAGGTTGCCAATCTCTTCTGGAATAGAACCTATGAATTTGTTTCCATCCAAGTTTTCAAGACTTCCAATTGCTTTTGGGATTTGACCTTCTATTGAATTGAATCTCAGATTCAAAGTTTCAAGTGTGGAAATATTAGAAATGGAACAAGGGATGGAACCAGTGAAACTATTATTTCCAAGATTTAAAACTTGAAGTTGGTGTAAAAACCCAAACCAAGAAGGAACCTCCCCTCTAAAGTTGTTCAAACTTAAATCAAGAAACTTAAGCCGACGCAAGTGTGATATTTCTTAAGGCAAATTTCCATGCAAATTGTTGCTTCTCAAGTCCAGAGAAACAAGAAATGTGAGGTTTCCAAAATCACGGGGGATCCTGCCTGTAAGAGCCATGTTGGAAAGATTCAAGGACTTCACTCTGTGATGACGAGAATCACATGTGATTCCTATCCAATGGCAAACAGAAGTAGTGGGAGACCAACTATCCTCCAAGAAGTGAAAGGGGTCCGAAATGATTTGAGATTTCAAAGAAAGAAGAGTTGATTGATCAGTGGTAGTGTTAGTTTGGGTCATGGCTGAACTAGCCATAACATACTGAAGCAACAAGAAAAAAAAGGTTAATATTTTCTCCATAATTGCATAAGTTGATAAGGAAATAGAATGGCTAGTAACCTATGGTTTTGAGACTTTAAATAGTGATAATTATTCTATCATTTTCAATATTGTTCCCCAATTTAATTTATTTTCCACTTTAATTATGTGGGGCCTAAGGACTTGACCAATTGAAACAAACCAAATCTTGCAAACTGTTAACATGTTTTACACAAATTCATGTGATTGTGATTTGTGGGCAAGTCAAGAATTCAACTTCTTGATATTCTCATGGTGTGTGTCTCACACTATTGAAAATGAGAATGCAATAGTCCATTAATATGAGCAGTTTATCACAATATTTAATATTAATTGATGTATAATGTTAGGTTCTGAAAAATGATTTGGGAAATAAGTAACTAAAGGTAAGGATAAAATATATATTTATTTGCCTTGATTAGGAAACTTCTCAAGAGTTTCATGAGAATCTGTTTTTCACCCTGCATTTTCCCAATGAGTTGGTTGGTGGAAAATTACGTTTTATAACACAAATTTATCATTGATCCACGGTGGAAAACTAGTAGTGTTTAGTCTTGAACTGCATCGAAAAGGGCTAGCTTGGCTAGTTGACTGTTCTGCATCGAAAAAGGCATACGCTCTCTGTTTTTATGGGTTGTTTCCTGGTATTTGACGTTTCCAAGTTGTCCCTCACAAGCGAATAAAGAGGTGAATCATCTGATCTTGAAATAAGTCATCTAATGTTATCTCGATCCTTTTGTATATTCATTTTGTCACCTGCCCATCACTCTCCCTGTAGGTCGAGCCTCCTTTTCAATCGCCCTCTACATCGTTATTTTTTCCATAGATATCTAATTTATCTTGTCATTTCTTCTTTTTTTGGTCTTTATTAATTTATATACTCATCATCATCCCGCCGGGTTTGAAGAAAAACAAACACGAAATGAGGTTTTTCCTTTGTCTCATTTTAAGTATTGTTTTAGCTTTTTTCGCGCCCATTAAGTAAAAACAGATATTTCCTTTGTTTTCTTCTGCATTTTGAATTCTCGGGCGGGATGGGACATGAACAAGTTATTTTTCAATTGCAGGAGCTGAAAAGTGGTTATTTGTCGAATTTTAGCGAATGATTTTCCCTTTGTTGTATCAAGCACTCACTCAGGTATGAACTCTATCTCTTAAGGATGTAGACCGCTTCAATACACAAGTTGTTCGACGTTTTGCCTCAATGAATTTCTGCAAATTGTTAACTCTAAAAGTGTTTGCATGAGTGATTATTTTCTTACTACATGATTCTGATTGTTGGTTTAAAATAGAGGATTCTCTTGTTCTGTCGCAATTACATTTTGATTTGAATCACGGGCGAGGAGTACTCATGATGTAGATATTCCAACGCACGTACCACATCTATCATAATGCTTAGTCTCTGCATGATGTCTAAGAAGTAGTTGTGCGAATACAGCCACTTATCGAGGCTCCCATTAGGCATGTACTCGAGTACTACAGCCTTAAAATAAAGGTTGGAACAACTAGTGATGCTTCATTGTCGATCAAAAACTGACTTGAGAGGTTCTTGAAAGGACCCCCGAGGGTATTTCACCATGCAACTTGTTGATAGAAACATTGAATTTTTTTTCTTCGAATTTACCACTAGACAGCGTGTCTAGTGGTCTTTTATTAATAATAAGATAAAAATCCTCCATTGGGACAAGTACAACAAGGAAGGGGGGGCTAGACGTTACCTTACCAATCCCAATGAGGTTAACAACAATGAAGAAAATAAGAGCTAGAGAGAATTAAGTGTTCTATGACCATCATAGAGTATATTAATATTACATATGAGGATGCTTCAGTAATGCAAAATTATAAAAGTCAAGAAGAAAGTTAAGTTATCAACCTCAAACTTCCTTCTACAAATAGATGACCTAAACAAGATAGATTGGTTTTCTAAAGTACCCTGGAGTAATTTTCTCTTGTCTTCTTCAAATTTGTCCAATAGCTCTTAATAGTTCATCACTTTTTCTTTGGTTTATTAGATATTGTTGACACTATCATGTGATTATGTTTTCTCAATCGCATCGGTAGGTGCCTTGAAGCAAATTCCTCAGTCATCTTGCCATCCAACTAGTCTTTCTTTCATGCTTCTTTTTGTTATTGTGGTGTTGCCTAGGAGAGATATCTGCATTTCTAGCCGCATTTGCAAAATAATGATCCAACACATCCTCTTCTTCACTTTCCTCAAAGATGTTCTCATCTTGTAGGTTATCAAATCTATTTGGAGAGAAATGATTACTACCACCAACTTGTAGTTGTTTTTTAGTATTAATATGTGTTAGAAAAGTAAACTTTTCAACATCAGAACCCACCAAATGATCACTTAAAATTGCAGCAACATCAGTTGATGGCAAATCTTGCCCATGCCTAACTGATTTGACATTTCTAGTAACAAAAATAGGAGCTGCAGGGCTCAATTTTCTGTGCATAGGAGGAGAAGTGACCCGCTCTTCCTCTTCCTCTACTATATCTGTCCACCTCAAAGCACTTGTCGCACCTTGTTGTTCCTTACTAAAAACGGGGGTGCAACTAAAGCTTGATCAATTGCACTAGCATCAGTCAACCTAGCGTGCTCTTCACCTACAATTTCACCCGGCTTAGCAGCAACCGTTTCCAGCATTTATTTGTTGAAAAAAATTCCTTTGTTGGTTAGGACTAGAAGCGTTATTTTCGCCACTAACCTTTTCAGATTATGCATGAGCTACTGTTTCAAGTTGTTCCTTACCAGCCCTTGTTCACTCATTTAACAAAGCCAAGTCAGTTAATTTTTCCCATTCCGCGCACAATTTGTATTAGTACAAGTAGCTAAAGCTACAAGACAGTTAGATTGTGAGACGTCCCTAATCGTACCATCTAGTTGTTGTTGAGGATTTTGTTGCACCAAATCATTATCTTGTTGATCATTATCACCAACTGGTATGATTTCATTACCAGCTCGCTTTGCATCTAATATCTCCCTCGCATCGCTTTGATATTTTTCAATATAAGTTTCATATTTGGATGCTTCTTCTTGATTTTTTGTTGCATTCTTTATCAATAGCAATCGACATTCACTTTCGTCATGGTGCTTACAAAGGTACAATAACATGGCAAATGACTACGGGTCACCGGGCAAGTTTGGGGGCCAACGGAGTTGGTCGACTAATTTTAAAAAAAATCAGTGGACTAACACACATGAAAATCATTTTTTATTTCGTGAAACCGAAATGTTGAATAAAGAGACGTCATTAATAAGATACAACGAGTACTAGTCACCCGACCTGTGAGGCCCAACCTGGCTAAGTTTGGGGGCTGACGGAGTCGGTCAACATATTTTCAAAAAATTAATGGACCAACACACATAAAAAATGCTTATGAATTCTTATAACGTAACACTGAAAAGCTGAAAGAAGAGATGTCATTAATGAAAATGCAATTAGAACTGGTCACTAATTTTTAAAAAATCAAATGGACTAACAGATGAAAAATACTTAAAATCTTGAATTTCTATTTCATAACACTGAAATGCCAAAGAAGAGACATCATTAATAAAAATGCAACGATTAATGTTACTTTTTCTCTTCTTCTTTTTAATTTTTGTTTGATTGTGTGCTAGTAAACTCACGAGCAATATATAACTCATGATTGTAGAAAAAAATGATTCTCGAATAGTGACGTAACACATAAAAGACATTAATAAAATATTTTAACAATAGTAGAATCGTGCTACTTTTCTGTCTCATATTTATGTTGGACGGAAGTTCATGTACGTCAATAATTTAATCTGCATTAATGAATTATTATATTATAAAATATCATAAATCCGTCACAATTTTGTTAAAGACTTTTCCATCACAAATTTTTGCCTGCATCTTATACCGAAAAGTTAAAAAAAATCGCGAAGCAGTATCAAGTGACACCGATTTCCCTAAGGTGCATCTACCCCTAGTTGTGTGGTAGACCGACAACTATCGTAAAACTAGCCAATTTCATGATTATGTTAACCAATTATTAGGGTGAATGACATGTCAAGGAGAATTAAGGAGACAAGCTAAGGCTAATTTTTTTGGTTGAGTGTTTCACTTATTGGTTCATACGAATACAGTAATTAAATTTCACTCCTACCTTTTATATGTTTATTTTTTTGTGTAAATAAGTATAGATAATATATTGTGAAGTTGATAAATAAAATAGATTGTGATAAAATCTCGAACTAAAATCCATAATATTCAAATTTTGAATCCGTCAGGAAATGAAGGAGAAAGACATGTCAAGGAGACGAGAGAAGGCTAAAATTTTGGTTGAGAAGGAACAAGTGTGGATTTTGTGTATCACTTATTGGTTCATCCGAATACGATAATTAAATTTCGCTTGAACGTTCTATATACGATTAAAGATTTACTAAATAAATACAAATAATATATATTCGAACTTGTTTAAATAGAATAGGTTTTGATAAGATCGACCCCGAATAATAATTCATAATACTCCATTCGTTTCAATTTGTTTGTCTTACATTCTCATTTATGTCTCTTTTCTTTTTGGCAACTCTTTCCTTTCAACTTTCCATCTGATATGTTTAATACCATAAGATTAAAAGACATTTTGGTACATTCTACATATCTTTAATTTATGACTATTTTATTTTCTTAAACTTTGTGTCAAGTAAAAAATAAGACAAACAAATTGAAACAGATACAATACTATTCAAATTTTGAATCCGTCTCCGAAGAAGGAAAGTGGAGGAAGAAAGACATGTCAAGGAGAAGGAGACAAGCTAAGGCTACATAGCATAGAACAGACTGAAGTACTATCAAGAAATGAGTAGACAGAAAAGGACTCTGGCCTACTATTATAAAAGAGGTTATAATAGCAATATATACCACAAAAAAACAAAGCTAAAAAGAGTGATTTAAGGAAGTATGTAACTACTAAAATCCAATTTTCCATTTTGTTTTTGCTTTTTCTGTAATGTGTTTTCTTTAAATTCTCAGATGATATATATGCACGCCTGTGAACAAGAAAAAAGAATGAAAAAGAGAGAGACATGTCTTGTCACTAATTGCTATCAACTAAGTAAGGTTCTGTCTGTTTGGCTTTTTCTATCTAAAGGGAATGAATGAAAGACAAAGAAATAAAAGGACAATTGTGGACACTACTATTTTTGTTCCATAGTTTAAATTATTATACAGACCTACATACCATCTTTATTGGTATAGACAACATCAATAACATAGTGTAGTCGATGAGGTTTAGGGAGGGTACAATGTACGCATATTTTATTTCTATTTCAGAAATAAAGATGTTGTTTTCGATAGATCCTTGATTAAAAAAAATGGTACAAAGCATAATAATAGGAGGGATGCAACATGAGAACTTCTCAGGGGTAACACATCTTAGTACTATTCTTTCCTAAGCATGCTTAATTTCGGAGTTCTGATGGGATCAGATACATTAGTACTGGTATATATAGATGGACTCAGGATTTTACGTTATGAGTTTTGAAGTATATAATAGTTTTTGCTTATTGAGTTCTGAATCAAAATCCCGTGTATGGAGTCTTGGAAATAAGTCACCTTTGGTGTATACCGAATATTTTGCTTCCAAAACAGGTCCTATAATACAGCGAATTAATCGAGTCCAAAACGAATACCAAACCCTGATTATGAAACCAAAATAGTGTTGGTAACTTAGACATGAAAGTCTAATATGGTTTAGGAGTTTGCAAATATTGGAGCATGTATTTTATAAGCTAGGAATATGTTGAAAAATGCCACTCTTCACGTCTCAACTTATGTGATGGTATATTTTTTAAATTTGTCACCAAATGTAGATATACTTTAACTTTAAACTTCTTATTTTATTCTTAGTGATCTCATTTATAGCCGCATAAATATATATAGAATGTTTTAGATCACTAGTTTCAAAAAGTTTTTTCTTCCCTTAAACTATGTGCTCAGTCGAATACCATCACTTAAATTGAGACAACTAGCTAGGCAGGGGTGGATCTACCAAGTAACGTTTGAGTTCACATAAACTCAGTAGCTTTTGCTCATGTTGAGCAAAGCTAAGGTAAGTTTTGATGACTACTATCATATATATTAAGAACTTCACTAGTAAATTACTATTATATATATAATTTGCGATTGCTATAAAAACTTATAAACTTTAAATTTTGAACTAGCTATCGAAAAGGAAAGGTTTTTGAATACCAAGTGGAAAGAAGATGGAATAAAACAGATAGAGCTTTAGTTGGCAGGGCATGTGAGCTACAAGACTGACAAATTTAGACAAAGAGAAGTTGAACCATTGGGTGAAATTAGCTAATTGATTGGTCTCGTGATGACTAGTACTGCAAATCTATTGCTGACTGACTCACAAATTTGACATCCATCCATCACTTAATTTGAATTCCATATACTTCCCCCATTATTCCCAAATTCCATTCCCTACTCCTATTCCTACCGAAGTTTTTCGATAGCTGGTTAGAATTATATAAACAATATAAAAATAAAATAACGATAGTAAACAAATTTGAAAAGTTTTTTTTTTGTGAGTTTTCGATTTGAACTATTAGGTATTTACATTTTCTATCTGAACTATCATTAATGTCGAAATTATAGTGAGCCAACTGTTTTGTAGGCGAAATTTTATGAGAAAAGTAAGTTGTTATATACCTTTTGATGATTGTATTCAAACACTTGATCTAGATAGCCTCGAGGTGTGTTTTGATAAATAATTAATAATATAAAATTGAGATAATGACATATTTGAAATATTATATTTGTGAGTTTTTTTTATCTGATTATCATATGTTTGTGTTTTCTACCTGAACTATCGCCAACTTATTATCCAACAAGCCTCAAAATTAGTGAGTTAGTTGGTATGTAACCAAATATTATTCTAAAGTATTTATATATCACTAATTTAAGCAAATATTATAATGGTGGGGTAGGGGTAAAGGTGTGGGAATGGAAAGGATTAGACTACGGGTGGGGGGAGGGGTGTTACAAACTTAGAAGATAAAGACACAATTAATTATTAATGTTGTGAATATCAAGTGTGAATAAGTATTTATCAATTTTAAGTGATGTTCTTTTTAACTAAAACCACTCATCATATAAATAGTGACTAATTAATCATTAATAACTGTAATAAAGTGATAAGTATTTATTTATTTTTAGATATTAAAGATTTCAGATTCGAATTTTTGGGAGTGCATTTGGTTCATCCTAGTAGTATAATATGACCCATTCGTGCCAAATTTATTTCAATTTCAAAAACTCAAATGTTGCATTTACCTTTAATAAGGAAATGCGTTAATTATCACCAAATATTTTTTTTCCGTGTGAATTTAAATTAGTCGAACTCCGACGAAAGATAAGGGTGGAGGTACTAATCTAACCTAACCTGCATTCAGAAGGGTTGTCTTGTTACATGGCATTTGTCATTCCTATCAGTCCTTTTCAGCTGATTCCATGTTATAAGGCAAATTGCCAGTGACTGTACAATTTTGGACTCTCATTTAACTTTTGCCTACCCATTTATGTATCCAAATATTTCATAATTAAGAATAAAGTATTTGGAAAAAATATATGTATAATTAAGAGGTTAATGAGGGTTAGGATCATTTTATTCATAAAACTTGGGGGGGGGGGGTAATCCTAGTGAAAGTTATGTTAAGACAACCAAAAATATCGACTATGAAATGATTTACAAACACACATATTTTTATGAATTATGTCCCTACAATGAATCAAGTAATGTCTTATCATAATATTTTAATTTCAAATATTATTTTATTTTATCATAATATAATTTTCTTAAAAAATATTTAATCAAATAAATGAACGAAAAGTGTACTTAAAAGAAAGAATGACAACCTACAGATAGAAAAAGGAAAGTATGTCAGCAAAAAAACTCGACATTCCGTGATCACCTATTACATCTTTCTTTATTTCTTTTGGGTGGTTTCCACTTGAAAATTCAGATATTTATATTAAAGTTCGATTAAATTTAAAGTTACACATTATATGATCTATTTTTGGAGACGATACTTCTATAACATGATTTTTTTTTCATTCCCAGAAATTCAAATTCGAGGTTGCAGGGTAAATAGATCCAAACTATCCCACCATAATTCATGCATGTCGATCACCTATGACGTACATCTTTTTTTTTCCGTATTTCATGACTCGATGCCAATATTTGTATTAGAGTCCGATTAAATCTGAATTCGCACATTATAAAACCTATTTCTGGAGGCAATACTCCCAACAATTTTTTATTTTACTTTCGGGCGTCCAAATCCACTAATACCTCTAATTAAGAATAAAGGGATCCTGACCATATCCCACCACAATTTATACTTAAGACTCGAACCCAAATCATCTGATTAAAGAAGGAACAACCTCATTTATTGCACCGCATCCTTTGATGGTCATACGGATCACTTATCATCACATCATTCCTTCTATAAAACCTCTTCTTTATTCATTCTTCACATCAAACAAAACCATTAATAAAGAGAGAGAGAGAAACTTCAAAGTAGAGAGAGAAATGGCATCAAGAAGAGTGCAAACTAAAATGGCAATGCGTAGCAAGCTTCACCTTTTACGAACACTTTCAAACTCCAAATCAGTAAATCACCATTTTCTTCTTTAATTTAGCTTATATATATGTTTTGTGTTTTAATTTACGTGACGTAGTTTGAAATACATAATATTGATAATTTTTTGGACAATAAAAGACTATTATATACTCTTCCCTCGGTTCTATTTTATATAAAGTTGTTAATTATTTCTTGGGGAGTTGAATAGCCGTTAGCTATGTTGACTTGTAATACATGTAGCTGTGTAAATTTAAATTATTCGAATTTTTTAAAAATATTTGAAGAATATGTACACGAATGCATATATAGTAAAAAAATAAATATATTTGATCTTCGTACTATGGATTACTTCAGATAAATTCAACATAGAGAATATTCAAAATAAAATGTGTCTGTTTAAAATTAAATTATTCTCAAAGTCCCTATTCTGTTCTCACAAATTAATAAAGATATAATGTCACTTAAAATGAAATGGATGGAGTGCATTTCTTTTCCTCTAGTCACTTTTAATTAAAGTTTCAAAATATGGTGTATATTTAAAATAAAAATAAAAAGTAAAGCAACTACCTAATTTATTTATTTTATTTTATTTTTTGTGAAGGTGAAAAAGAACTCTATTATTTTGGATGCTTTCCTTTATATCATCAAGCTTAGACTCCAGCTAGAAGCCATTCAAAGAGAGTATCAACAACTCTTAAATCATGTCCAAGTACACTCTCTCTCTATATATATATATATATAATATTTCTCTCAGTTTTAATTTGTTAGTATGTTTTTTACTTGATACGTAGTTTAAGAAAGTAAGAATTATTTTTTTGAATTATATGGTCCTAAATATTTAGAATGTACAAAAAATATTCTTTAATCTTGTGTTGTTAAGCATGTCATGTGCCAGTTAAAATTAAAGAGTTATCAAAAAAGAAAAAAAAATATTTTTTAACGGACTAAAAAGAAGTAAGACAAACAATTGAAACGGAGGGAGTATTATTTAATTTATTTTTCACTTTTATTTTTATTTAATATGATAATGACATGAGTTGAGTTTGAAATACGCAATAGAAAGATGAAGTAACGACTACTAAATTATGTAGCTAAATAACAAAATTTATCACAGATTAGCGATGGATTATCAGAAAATTTTGTTTGCTATGCTCTATTTGATGATAGATTAGCAATAGATAATTACACAATAATTCTATTAACTATGAACTATTTAACGACAGATTTGGGATGATCAATTTTTTTTTAATTAGTGATGTTATATGGTCCAATATATAACTAGACAAAATTTGTTTGGAACTGAGTCGTAGTTATTATTGTGATTGTGGTAGGAAGTGAAGGTGGAAAAGCTTATTGGGACAAGATTTTTGGTGAAAGTGACCTGCAAAAAGGGAAAAGATGTGCTAGTATCAATTTTGGAGGCATTTGAAGATATGAAACTAATTGTTGTTCAAGCTAGGGTTACAAGTAGGTATTTCTTTGGGATGGAAGCTATTGTGGAAGCTGAAAATGAAGCTACTTTGGATGTAAGAGCTTTGACTAGAACACTTCAAATGGCTATCCACAAGCAAAGTTTTGAAAATCTCAAGTAATAAATACTCCTTTTGGGAGGAATTAATGTAGTTCTAAGTTTTGTCCCCCTTTTAAAATTATTATTGTCCTTCTAGCTAGTTGTTCATGTAATCAAGGTAAAAAAAAATCACTTTCTTTTTGTTAGCCCATAAGGTATGGAAGTGAAAGAGAAAAGACAAAATGTGAAGTGTTGATCTCTTTTAATTTTCTTGTTTGCATTACAACTTAGTGTTAATTATCACTACCAAAAAGATGTGAGCCAGTAGATAGGGTTGCTTTTTTTTTTAACTAAAGATCTCGGTTTCAAGTTTTTAATATGAAAAAATTATTGATTGGGAGCGCTTCCCAATAATGAGCACTACTCAGTGCAAACCCGATTAGTCGAGCTTCATGTGGGTATCAAATACCAAATGAAAAACCAAAAACAAAAGTGTTATCTATCCAACTTTTTAGTTGAGTTTGAGAAATAGTTTAAATATATCATTTGTTTAAGTTTTCGACTCTAAATAAACCTGCCGTTTAAAAACTCATGCTGAAAGTGTTCCCCTTGAAAATGGATCCCGCAATGATCGAATTCAAATTTAATTGAATCGTAATACAAATACCAGACACCAAATAAATTAGTCTTTTTGTGGAAATGAAGAAACGCAGGGCAATTCTCCCTTGGCAAGAAATAATTTAATTCATGCATAAAGCAATACATAGCAATCTTGCTAAAGGAGAATACCCTGCGTTTCTCTTCCTCTCCAATTCTTCAAATTCTTTTGAGTAGTTTCAAATTTGTTCACCAACATTTATAGTCATTTGATATTGGCATAATTCATTTGGGATATGCTCAAGAAAAAGAAAAAGAAAAAAGACATGATGTGATGTTGTGGCTATATATTCTCCTTGTTAAAAGGGTCTTTACATTTTATATTATTTTTCTCACCCGGTGTTCGGTGTTCAGAGTTCATATTAGAGCTTCGATTAAATTCTGATTGCGCACTGCAGGACTCATTCGTGGGTGGCGCTCTCAACAGGATTTTCTCCATACCTAGGGCTCGAACATGAGACCTCTGGTTAAGGGTGAAACAGTTTCACCACTACACCACAACACATGTTAGTAGATCTTTGTATTTAATTAGGGGTGTGGAGGTAGAGTTTCAGATACAGAGATTCGATATAATTCCATAGTTCTTGTTAAAATTTTGTATTTCTATGTTAAATTCAAAATCAATTTACTAGAAAACTTGAGATTATTATCATAGAATACTGAATTCATAATATTTAAATTCTGAATCTAGCTGTGTAATTTACATTCCCATGCATGAGAGGTCAATAGAACATATACCTCCATCATTACTTCATTATTGTCTCTTTAATATTTAACATATAACTCCATCATGACTTCATTATTGTCTCTTTAGTTTCTTGATTTATTCTTTCTGTTCATTGAAAAGATGTTGAAGTAAATATAGACTACATATATGTTATTCAACCAATTTTTATTTATTTACTTATAAGTTAATATGAACTACATATACTATCCAAATTTACTCAAACTTTATATGGACAAATTCGGTTATACCCAAACTAGCCTCAACAAACATATGCTAGCTCAAGCAACTCGCGCCTACACAGGTTGAACGAATTATATTTTTATCGACTAACTAAATTTAGCACCCTTAATCCAATCTCTAGTATATGGAGAGCTCTTTGAATTCATGGCACCTTAATAGGATATCCCATGACAACAAGAAAGCATATGCCAACAAATGCCATTATAAGACTATTCAACAACAAGAGATTCCCACAATATGATTTGGAATCATGGTCAAAAACTTTAGAGATCTCACTCTTTTTCCCCTTTGTGATATTATGCTGCTATTTGTTGTTGCTTTCTCATAAGTGTCACAATGATTTGTTAATGTTGACATAAATTCTCATCAAATAGTACTCCTAAATTCACTTTTACTTCTAATTAGAAGGTCAAGGAATAACTTATATGGTAACTAGCTAGAGACGAATTCAGGATTGAACCTCTTTTTCCTAAAGTTATATGGAACAAGAAATGGAACGACTATGTTCATCTGATTAAACCAAAAATAAAAAAGAACACTTTGGAACACAAAACATTCCGTGTTTAGCAGGACTCAAAGAAATGGGCCACATCCAAAGAAATGATTTTTATTTTTTTTTGTGAAATTTGTAGTCTGAAACATGCCATAGCATTTGTGTGGCTATACTTTTGAAAATTATGGCCTTAACATGCAGAACATTGGTTATAAAACTTCTCATTAAGGACAAAAAGATAAGTGTAAAGTTAATTATTTTGAAATTTAGAGGCGTATCGTTCATTTTTGGAATAAACTAAAAAAAAAAATATCACATAAACTGAAACGTCGAAAAGGTATATTTATAGATTTTGCAACATTATTCCAATTTATTTACACAGAGCATATGCATTGAAATATACTCCAATAAAAGAATACTTACTTTTTCCTCTTTGCTATAAAAGAGTTTCATATAGTATTAAAAATACACAACATCAAATCAATTGGTCAAGTGAGACTTCAATCTGTGTGTGGATGCATTACTGGGTTAATCCTCTTTGGCAAATAATCACATTTCACTATTATTTGGTGCAAATTTGGTCATTTATTGCCAAAGAAGATTTGCCCCGTAAATCACTCATACAATAAAACTCCTATACAATAACAACCACTTCAAAGTTTCCAACAAAGGTAAAAGAAAAACTTTTGTTTAATTTTCTCAAAATACGCTTTTATATGGCATTAAGCACGTGGCAGATCAAACATAAATTGAAGGGTGGTCAGTTGAATATCTTCATCAAAATATAAAAATGTCTCATAAACTAATATAGAAGGAGTATCTTATTAAAAAAGGGCTTTTTAAAAGCCTAACGGAAAGAGTTTTCCAAAACAAACAAGGGAGGAACTGTCCATCACATAGATTATCAAATTGAAATGCATGAACGACTAAACCTTCATCTCACCATTACATTTCAAATACTCGATGAAATTTCTAAGTTGTTAAAGCAATTTTACTATTCTTTTTTACTTCATTAATCGATTCACTAGATTATGCCTAGTTTTGTTACATATATTAGGCTCCTAATCTTTCGTCTTAACTAATAAAGTGGCAAGGTCGTGCTTACGCGTCTTGATCTAAATCTTCTTAAAACTATAATCTTTGATTCAACAAACAAGTAGACTCAAATTAGGTGTGATACACAAGGAGAGGTCGCGTTTACGCGTCTTCATAAGTGTATGTCAAAGTTGAGGTCGCAACATCATCGCCATCTAAGTTAAGACTAATATAATTCAACAATATTTTAAGTGAGTCATAGGCAAATGATGTATCCAAGATTAATTATTAAGTCAGGTATAAGTTGATAAAAGTGATCGTGCTAGAACCACGGGATTCAGGGGTGCCTCATAATTCCTTCCTCGAGTTTTTGTCTTCGCAAATCAATAAAAGATACATTTCCTTTTGATTAGGATCGGAATTCAAAAGGTGACTTGGAACACCATAACTTAATTCTAAGTGACGAGTCTATAAATAAAATAATTCTTATTCATTACCGTCACTTTCATTGGAAAAACCCTTCGATCCGTATTCTTCAGTCGATAAAAAATGATTATGACAAATTATTTATCTATATAATTCAAGGTGATGTGGTACTCCCTATGACTAGAAGAAAACATTTTTTTTTTTCATTTTTCACAAATAGGTGACTTAAATTATTATGACATGTAAATATCTATATAATTCATGGATGACTAGCAATATAATCTATTTTCCCCTTTTTGGCTATTAGGCCACTTAAATGATTATGACTAGTTATTTATCTATATAATTCAAGGTGACGTAGTACTGACTAGGAAAATCATTTATTTTTGCCTTTTTTACTAATAGGTATGACTAGGAAAATTATTTGTTCTTTTTTCTTTTTCACTAATACGTGACTTAAATGATTATGACAGGTAATTTATCTATATAATTCAAAGTGACGTAGTTATGACTAGGAAAATCATTTATCCATTTTCCTTTTTGTCACCTAGGTGACTTAAATGATAATAATGACAAATAGTCTACCTACTTTGATATCTATATAAGTAACTAGAAGAAAGCACTCAATCATCAAAACCATGACAACACCTCAAACTTCTCCTCCCAAATATTTACAAGAGGATAGCCTAAGTGAAGAGTGTAAGAAATTGCTCTCTACCCTACCAAAAGAAAAGGGATGGATTGGATCATATATCTACAAATACCAAGGATTTTGGACATCACCAAGATTGATCCAAGGTGTTATTGCATGTCAACAAAAATTTCAAGCTCAAGACACTGATATCATTCTTGTTACAACTCCAAAATCAGGAACCACTTGGTTAAAATCACTTTTATTTGCTCTAGTGAATCGAACGAAACATTCTGTTTTTGAACAAAATCACCCTTTACTTGTCAAGAATCCTCATGTTCTTGTTCCATTCTTGGAACATACACTCTATGTTGATGGTCGAGTCCCTGATTTTTCATCTTTCACTTCACCTAGACTCTTGGCAACTCATGTGCCCTTTGCTTCATTGCCAAAATCTGTTCAAAATTCAGAAACCAAACTTGTTTACTTGTGTAGGAATCCTAGGGACACTTTTATTTCTATGTGGCATTTTTCAAACAATTTAAGACTTGATCACAAAGATACAAATTCCATTGAAGAAATGTTTGATCTTTTTTGCAAGGGGATGAGCATTTATGGACCGTTTTGGAATCACGTATTGGATTATTGGAAACAAAGCATAGAAAATCCAAACAAAGTAATTTTTCTCATGTACGAAGAAATGAAAGAGAAGCCGAAAATTCAACTTAAGCGATTGGCTGAATTCTTAGAATGTCAATTTTCTATAGAGGAAGAAAATTGTGGAGTTGTGGATGAAATATTTAAAATGTGTAGCTTTGAGAATTTGAGCAATTTGGAGGTGAATACAAATGAGAAGTTGTCAACTGGAGAGGGAAATAAAACGTTCTTTCGTAAAGGAGAAATTGGAGATTGGAAGAATTATTTTACCGTGGAGATGAGTGAGAAACTCAATCGTATCACCGAGCAAAAATTTCATGAATCTGGATTAAAGTTTTTATATACTTGATTAGGCACTAATATGATATAATGCCAATCGAATGCAACTATTTATTTTGAAATTCAATGTTGGAGTAGTTCATTATCTTATTATGATTGGTAACGTAAGAGCTAGCCCCCATGCTTGTACTTATTCCTATTTAGAATTTTTATTTTAGTAATAGATCGCTAGACATTTTGTACAGTGGTACAAAATTTCAAAAAAAATAAAAGTTTGTGTTTGAGAATAATTCAAATTGTTGCAAATTATGTAGGAAATTCATACTTCTTTATATCACCGACAAGTAATGCTAATATTTCAAACTAAACATGGAACAATTTTTTTGTCTCGGGCCACGTCATCAAAGTTTCTCATATATATTGAGACTAGGTAAATTATCCGTGCTTCGCACGGGATTGAACTCTTTTATTAAGCTTACATATGATTATTCAGTAATATCCGTATATTCGATACATACTCTACATTGTCAATAACATTTTATCTTAAGGCAAAGCATTCCTCCGAAATCTTAAAGTGCTATATTAATAACATAAGCATAAACTAATGACTTTAAAAAAATATACCAGGATCTGTAACAATAAAATGAAACAGAAAGAAAAAATTGAGCTCACTGAATGCACAGTGTCCCCTTAAGGAAATTATTCTCCTCTAGTACCCGAGGTTTAAAGGAATAGATCCTCTCAGGATAGAAACATTCTATTCACCAGTGCATTGATACAAATACAATGGTGTAGTTAGCCACTCAACAGGAGCAAAGTACACGAATATTTATTTGTGCAGAAGAAGAAGAAGTAGTTCAGAATTTTCGTTGTTTTAAAATGAGAAGAAATCCCTCTATTTATAGACAACAAAGGGTAGTGTCAACAAATGTTTATTGTGCTTTATCGGAAAGGTCACAACTCTTTGGAAAAGTTACAACCCTTCGGAAAGGTAACAACCTTTCATAAAAGACACAACTTTTCATAAAAGTCACAACTTTTCATAAAAGTCGCAACTCTTCATAAAAGTCGCAACTCTTCAAAAAAGTCACAACTTTTCGTAAAAGTCACAACTTTTCAGTAAAGTCGCAACCCTTCATAAAAGTCACAACTTTTTATAAAAGTCACAACATTTCATGAAAGGGGAAGGCTAGTTTTGAAAATAAATAAATTTAAAAAGGAATCCTAATTTGTGGTGGTGCCAAGTACGCGGGCCTAGGATTCTCTTTTATATATATATATGATATGATTATATTTTCAACCATCTCTAACACCTAAAATCATGTGAGAAAATTTTAAATTGTAAAAACGATTAAAATAGAAATCCCTTTTTGTTATATTATATTATGGAAAATAAAGAAACGTAGGGCAATTCTCCCTTGGCAAGAAATAAATTATGCATAACCATAGCTTTCTTGCCAAAGGAGAATAGCCTGCGATTCTTGTTCTTCAATTAATCTTCAATTCTTGAAATTTTCTCAAGATTTAGAAATAAGTCATTTTTTCTGGACGAACTAATAAAAAATTGGGATCACATGAGAACTAATTGAGATAGAGAGTATTAAATATTGATACGACTATCATCATTTATAAAAGAACTTTTTATTGATATGTGGAAATGAAGAAAGGGAAGGGATTTATAGTCACTTGATTGGCATAATTCATTTGGATATGCTGAAGAAAAGGACATGTATTGTGGCTACTCTTTGTTAAAGGGTCTTTACCTACTTATGAGAGGCCAAATGGCTTCAATATACCCCTTCATCAAAAAAGTGAATTGAGCATCCAAATATCATATAATGTTAAGAATATTTTTTAACTGATTAACTAAATGATTGGTATAACAATCAATGATTTGGCGAGATGATTATGAAGATAGCTCAATGATGACGTCATGAGATTAGACTTATAGTATCGATTTACTACACCATTACTTATAGCTTTGAAACGCATATGCAAGAAAAGGGGATTGATAAAAGTGAAATATACAGTTAATCTCCAGCTAAACTCATAAGGTGATGTGCTATGTAGAAATTAGTTATTGATGGACGTCCATGTGGAACTTGGTTCGAAGATATAATCAAGTCATGAAAGTGAAGGAGTGTATTAAGACTTAATTAACAAATAGTCACCCATATCAAAAATAAAATCATGTACTTTACTCATGAAAATAAAATCAAACTTATAAGTGAAGGAGTATATAGAAAACATAATTAACTAAATAATAATATATTTTTTATAACAACTTAAGTTTTTAAATAAAGTAAAAATTACACAAATCTTATAGTGTTAAAGCTAATTACATCGTATTTCTACTTTAGTCCAAATTGCAAAAATCCCTTAAAATTTAAGATTTTGGATACATCACTCAAAGTCCCAATATATCGCGTCCCGATACATTACCTTTAATTTGTTGATACAAGACACATACACTTGTCCCTATATATCGCTCAACGTCCCGATACATTGTGTAAGAGTGATGTATCCGAGAATAGGAAAGAGAGTGAGGAAAATAAGAATTTTCGTAATTTTTTCAAATTGTAAGAAATTTTAAAGAATATGATAAAATAAATTGTGTATTTAGGTAATTTTTCTTTTAATAAAATGGTCTCACACTTGTAAATAACAGAAAAGTGTAATATTTATCTTGACCACTCTTTTTTTACTTTAAATCAGAGAGACCTGGTTCAACCGGTGAAGTTGAGAATTAATCTCATGATAATTTTCATGTCAAAAGAATATTTTTGAATATATATAAGAATAGGAGATGCCATTATATGTTTTAGAATATGCCATCATTTTCAGTTTCTAGATTTCATAATTTTACATATAGGTAGGGTGTACGTAAAGAAGAGTTTCGAAGCAAAGATAAAATTATTTTCATACAATATCTATAGGCTTTGAGGATCTTGAAGTAATAGTAAAGTATGTTATTTTTATGTGACCTGATATAGGTCAGACGATATCGAGTCATACCGTCAATAATTGATGTGTGTATCAGGAAGGTTGCTTACAGTCTTGCATTACACCCTCCTTCATTAAGGTTGAGCCTTTCCTCGAACTCTGTAGGAATGCATACAAGGTACTTCATGCACCGAACAATCCTTTTTTAAGTATATGAAAGAAGGTGGTAAGATTTTGCAATTAAAATTAATTATTCCTTACCCAAAGCATATGCAATGAAATATACTCCAATAAAAGAATACTTACTTTTTCCTCTTTGCTATATAAGAGTTTCATATAGTATTAAAAATTACACAACATCAAATCAATTGGTCAAGTGAGACTTCAAGCTGTGTGTGGATGCATTACTGGGCTAATCTTCTTTGGCAAATAATCACATTTCACTATTATTTGGTGCAAATTTGGTCATTTATTGCCAAAGAAGATTTGCCCCGTAAATCACCCATACATTTTATTATAACTATCCATACAAAACGTTTGTAATAAAGGTAAATAATTTTAGTTAGAAAATATAGTTTTGCATTATGTTTGTTTTCAAAGCTAGCATATCTATAGTGTAAGCAAATTATCGGGTGTATGAATAAAAGTTTCATATTAATAGCCAAAAAGATTTGGAAAGTTACATATAAAGTGTAAAATCTCTTAATTGTATGATGTCTTTCAAGAAAAACTGCACGGACTTGATTCAAAATAAACAGAACCACACCATATTAAGAGTATCTTTGGATTAATATGGCCCAACATAAATTGAGTGAATGTTGGATATGGAGTCTTGCCTAGCATAACAGTCCTCAAGGCTTTGTATTGACATAATACAACTAAACACTCCAACTCGTCTCATTGTGTCTCCTAGAGACACGATGCTGATATGACACATAATTTTTAGAGGTGTCTAGTTGACCATTATTTAAGTTGGAGTGTTCAACGACACAATGAAAATAAGTTGAGATAGCTAGATGTTCACACTCAAAATTAGAGTGATTATTTGTTAGTTGATGCCAAATTTGAATGTATGTTTAGGTATTATGTCATTTGTATTTGTTTCCAAGATCTTTTGCATAATCCATAATCTTGCTACCTTTGTCACATTGTTTGTGTAATAGTGAGACTATCACAAATTCCTTTGAATTATTTTATGTATTCACCTACATGATTTAGTCTCATCTTAATATTCTGAATTTATTGCTTTAATTGAAATTTCTTATCCTTGATAGCTTGTAATTAATTATTCTCAAGACTCTTTCAAATTTGTTTGAAGTGCAATCAATAATAAGGAACATTGACTCTTCAATCATGGTTCTAGATAGTCAACTTCTTACTAATACATCTTTTTCTTTTCATTATGTAACTTAGGGTTGACATTTTCTTCATTGTCCTTTTTTAATTACCATATCCTTAGATGACGGTTTCGTCACAATAATATCACCAATCTAAGGGTCGGATTATCCAAGTCAATATAAGGAAACCACTCATCCATTTTTCATCTGCGAAATTCTTAAAAACTCTATCGAGCACCCCTAATTATACATCTAATTATAATGCGCGAACAAATTAATATAGGGACCCAACATCAGGCAACAATTGAAAATTCCTCGATAAACCTATTTTCAACATATTAAAAGTTGGTAAAATTTTGTTTGAAAGCCCCAACTTCCGACAAAATTCTGATGGGATGTCTGTCGAAATTCAAATAGGTACTAATATTGAACATATTTCTAGCGGTAAAAAAAAAATATTGATTTTTTTTTACAGAATACCTAAAGACATTTCTAAACTTGGCACGAATTATTAGTTGCATACCTAAATTATCAGTAGTCTTAATCACTCATGAACTTGGCTATTTTAGATGGATCGAACCTAGTAGCTTTAGTTCAAACTTTGTATTTATCTCAAGAAATTCATTAAATATGTATAAGTTATTTAGTTTAAAACTCACTAACTTAGAAAAATTGAAATTATTTCGAACATATAAGATTCAAATTTTGACTCTGGCTCAAACCGATCCTACAACTTAATTAAAAACCAATAGATGCTTGTGACTTCTATTAGAAAAACTTTTTTAAAAAGGTGATACATGATCGATTTTCCTCGTAAATATTATACGAGAATTTTACAAAAATTTTTCTTTTTAAATTTGAGATGTTTAGAAAAGGGATATTGGCATATGCTGCTAGAACAATTTATAAGTTTTTTTTTTTTCCTTTTATATAACTTTCTCAGTTGTCTTTAAAGTTTTCACAATAAAAAATCTGTGTTTTTTTTTTTTTTTTTTGCTTTTTCTTTATTAGATTCTTCTCACTGACCAGTTCCTACCTAAAATAAAAAGGAAAAATACCATCAAGAGCATTATATTGTATATATTCTCTCAAGTCATGAATTTGTTTTTGCTACTTTAGTTTACATTCAAGGTATAATTACTTTATTTGTCGATTTTTACTTGTCTACTATATTAAAATAATTGTCCAACAATACTTATTCAATTTAGAAAATCAAGAGATAATTTATCTTATGTGAGTATTCAATTTTCTCAAAGCATAACATTTAATATATTCAAAGGGTAATACAGTAATATTATCCATATTATTTATTGTTTCTTAAGTTGTGTGTTAAGTCAATAGTGAACAACTATTGTTGGACAGAGAGAGTATATATTGTAATTATTACATACCGTAAGAAATATAGATGATTTCATGAGAATTTCTTGATGAACATTAATTTGTAATCGACCTACTATCATAGGTTAAATTCATTGATAATATTATTATTTTAAAACAATACTGTCAGAAAATTGCTAATTTCGGATAGAATTCATCAAAAATTGACTTGTCGGTAGTGTTTCCAACTGATTTTGCATCGGGATATGCATCGGGATAAGTCGAATTCCAATGGAATGTTTGTCGAAAATTAGTGATTTGTATTTAAATAAAAAGTAGTTGTGGAATTAATGTATGTTTAATAAGTTATGTTTGATTTGAGGGTTGTGTTTTGATATTCATTCATATGGTGTTAGAGTAGGCAAATGTCCTGATTCAGGTCTCACATTATTCATTATCGAAAACATTTTCAGGTATTTGGCTCATGAAAAATTATAAGTTTATGGTCACCTAATGAGGGAGATGAAACTTTTCGATACAATGGTCACACATTTAGCATAATATCATAGCTAAACTTTGTTGAGCCCATTCTGACACTACTTTCTCAATTATAAGTTTACTAGTGTTCTCACTTTTCATTCAGCGTGACTCGAATTCTTAACCTATCAGTTGATGATAGAGGCGTTCAACCACTAGAACAAACCTCACTTTTCTATGGAGCGTACGGACTTCTCTCCTAACGGCATTTTAGCCCATCGAACCATTGACATTGATGCAGGCCCAAACATTAGCATGTTGAGCCCAATCTGTATTCCTCTACCCAAATCCTACTTCGAAACAAAAAAAAATGTAAAATCAAATAATTCGTGTAAATAATAATAAAGTATGTGTAAACCTAAGAAACGAGTTACACGTGTAGGAGGATGTTAGAGAAGACATTTGTCCCTCATCGATTGTATAAAGATTTTTAGTGTGTACGTATATATATTTTGGACTAATATTTCATCCATTGTCTTAAGATTTTGAATTGAATACTCAAATTCTTTCAATCACACGACTAGATGAGAAAATTTATTACAAATATTGAAGTGACTCATGTTATAATATATTGTATGGGTGATTTACGGGGCAAATCTTCTTTGGCAAAAAATGACCAAACTTGCACTAAATAATTAATATAGTGAAGATGTGGCTATTTGCCAAAGAAGATTAGCCCAGTAATGCATCCTACATAGTTTGAATTGTGTCTCTTCACCAATTGTTTTGATGAACATTTCTAAATACTTTGAAACCCTTTTTTAGTAAAGGGAAAAAAATGTAGTATTCTTTCATAGGAGTATATTTCAATGCATATGCTATGGGTAAGGAATACTCGAATCATGTCATGTTCCAATCGAATACATGAAAACATAGAGATAAAGTGTTCTTATTAGACATTTTCGACTCAAATTTTTGAAAAGCTTTTGCGTGTTCTAAAAAATCTATTATATAGATAATTTAATGATATAAAATATGTCACGTTTTTAATTATATATATATTAACCTCAATTAAAACATACCTGAAATTTCACGACTTATTGAACCGTTAAAGAATTAAACAGTTGACGGGGAACATTGATAAAAGTGGGATTATTCTCATGTTGAACCATTCTTGTCTGACGAGTATTCCTACCGTTTCATTTTACTTGATTTATGTTGGTTTGACATTCTCCATTAAAAAATATTTATTAAGACTTCTTTTACTAAATTAATCTTATTAATTATACTATGAAAATTTAAATTTGACTTATTATATTTTACACATTTATTCAATAATAAGAGCGATATTGAAAGAAATTATAGAATTCTCTTGATTTGTTAAAAAATTCACAAAATAAAAATTTGTAGGAGAATTAAAATTCAAGACCAAAACAACAGAAAACAAAAAAGAATAGCACATTCTTGAGATTCAATGGCACATTCTCCTCCACCAACTCATTGCTTTTGTTCTTGTCATTCCTCGAATTGAAGTACATATTCTTGGTCTTAACCTTAATTATTTTTTTTGAGATAAACGGGTTCAAGATTTGAATTTAGTAGATTTTAAATTATAAGATAGTGATATTAAATTCAAGACACAGTCTAAAGATGTCGATTATTTTAGATGAATTTTTGGAGATGATCACAGAAAATGGTTGTTGACATATTCAGGTAAGATGAAATTTACGACAAGTCTCACTACAAAATTATGAAGCATAAAAAAAGGGCTAACTATAGCTAAACTAATGGAATAAGAAGAAGTAGAGGATAGAATTGATTGTCTAACTAGTTGTCAAGCTAATTAAGAATGAGGAAATGCAACACCATGCTTTTAGGGCTATTATTGAGGACTACATATATTTGTTGAATATCAATAAGGCCTCTATCAAACACAATTGTAGAGGCGAATCAATTTGTCAATAGCTTTTTGACAAACGAAAGATACAAACATGAAAAATGTCTAATAATATAGGGAAATGTGGTCAAGGATATGAAGTTTCTTGACCAGTGGTGTTGCTTTTGAAATACCATAATCTTTTTGTCTTTTCCAATATATATATGGAAAAACAATTGAATTCTGACTAATATATATATATTTTAGTGAATTTTGTAACACATACAAATTTCAAAGTTTTTTTTTTCCTTAAAACTTTAAGCCTATCTAGCTAGTCAAATGATGTCTCAAAAATTGAAAAGATGAAATATACTAAAATTTAAAATGATGCCATTGTTCTAATATACTTTTTTAGAAAAAAGTAAGTCACATAATTTAAATTTTAAAATGGAACTAAACTTGTGAATTGGAATTTATTTAAGTCTTGAAAAGCATCTAAATCAGAAAAGGAGAAAATTATAAAAGGTCAATATTTCCTTTGTCTTCCAAGAACAAATTAAGCATATGCTAATAATATCCCTCACCCCCTCCACTATATATAGTATATATGTGTTCATTTTATGTGGAAAATCAAGCATAAAATATGAAAGTTCTTAGAAGAAGTAAAATGGGGAGTAAGAAATAACAGTGCAATTCTCCTTTGGCAAATGAATATATGCAAACCCTATATATATATATATATATATATATATATATATATATATATATATATATATATATTTTTTG